>JAJJKW010002094.1:0-14264 GCA_023805745.1 Isotricha sp. YL-2021b | reverse complement strand
TTTTTGATAAGATTCCATTGAAACAGAATATTTTCTATTATAATAAATAATAGGATAAAAATCATTATTATTTAACAAAGTAAAAATATCTCCTAAATTCTTTGTATATATTGAATAAATTAAATTTAAATTACTTTCTAAAACCATATTACTAAGAGGATCAACACAAATATTATTTTTAGAATCATCAATATGAATTTTATTTTTAATATTTTCATTTTTAGTAGTAGAAATAACAAAAGGTTTATTAAATCTTTGTGAAATTAAACCAAAACTTTCATTTAAATTATAATTTTTATCTCCTTCTTCATTTAAATTTAAACTAATATTATTATTATTTAAAATATAATTTTTACATTCAATAGATCCATAACTTTTAGTATCATCATAATTAAATTGTAATATTCTAGAAGATAATTCATCATAATAATATATTGTATTTAAATCAGAATCAAATTGATAACCATCACTAAACCAAATTTCTCCTTTTTCAATATCATATGAATTATATAAAGGAACTCCAACTTCAATATATTTATTTGTTAAAGGATCATATTCTTCTTTTTTAATATTAAATATTGGAAAACCATTCATTTTAACTATTCTTCTTAATATTTGTGTTTTATCATTTTGTTTTGTTTCTATTCCCATATCATCATAATCTCTTTTTATTAAATCAAAATAAAAATTAAATCCTGTTGTACTTAATTTATTTGGTTTAAATCCATCTGAATAATCTCCATTTGATAATATTTCTATATATTTTTTATCTTCTTCATTATTACCAAAAATTATTTTTGAAATATTTGAATATTCTTGATAAATTTTATTATTAAAAATATCAGATTTTATCATTTCTTTAAAAGAATTAAAGAAATTTTCACTATTATTAATATCTAATTTTTTTCCTAATTCAGAATTAGTAATTTTATTCATATATAAAGTATAAATACTTTCAAGTAAAATTCTATTATTATAAGCATCAGAATTTTTAGTTTGTAAAATAGATTTAGTAGTATTATATAAAGATAAAACAGCACCATTAGATTTTTCATTACAATCAGAACTACAATTTTTTTGATAATATTTTAATTCAACAGGTTTATCAAAAGTTTTTGGATCCCAATCTTTAATACTTTCACTTTTTTTTTCTTTAATAATATCAGGAGGATTATTAGTTATTCCACAAGTTGTATATTGTAAATTTGCAAGATATAAATCTGAACATATACCTTTACAATTATAATGTTTTGATATTATTTCTTGACTTGATAATATATATTTACCAAATGTATCATTTTCATAAAATTTTTTTAAATCTTCTTCAGTAAAAAATACTTCTTTATTTACTTCTTCAAATATTTTCATATCACATTTTTCAAAATCACCTGTTAATGCACATTTATATGGTTTTACCCATTTATTTATTATTTCTAAAGAACTTAAATTTAAATTATTATTTGAACATATTTTTAATACTCTTTTTCCATCATCTAAAGTTCTTTGAAATATTTCTTCACATAAATTTTCACTTTTTTTTTTATCTTGTTCTAATTGAGCCCATATTATTAATGATTCTAATATACTTAATAAATTATTATTTTTTATTAATTTACCATATGAATTATCTACTAAAATTTGAAGAAAACTTGTAAATGCTCTTCCACTTTCATTTATTGTATATTCTTTACCACTATCTTTAAATTTAATATATGAAAATTCATTTGGTAAAAATTCAAAAATATAATTAGTTATAAAAAACATTTGTTTTTCTTGTAATAAATAATATTCATATGCTTTAAATGTATTTTTAGTTTTATTCATATTTAATAGAGCAATAGCATTATCAGGAGAATATAAAGAATAATTACCATAAAATATAGAATTTAATTGATCTATAGTAAGTGCATATTCATTATAATTTCCTTGAAAACTTTTACTAAATATATTATTAAAAAATATATCCATTTCAGGTGATAAATTAATTTCAAAATTAGGATCAATTTTTTTCATTAATTCTTTTATATTTTCAATTCCTATTAAAAGAGTTACATTTCTATAAAATAATTGATGAAAAATTATTTTTTCTCCACAATCATTTTTTTCACATTTTAATTCATTTCCTAATTTATTTGAAAAAGCTTTTAAATATCTATATAAAAATGTATCTTTACCAACAATTGAATTTATTTCTTCTTTTGATAAAGAAAATTCTTCATTAATCCAATTTGAACTTTCAATTAAACTATCATTTCCTATTATTGTTATCCATTTAAAATAACCTGGTAAAGTTTTAAAACCATAATTTTTATCAGAAATTAATTTATCTTTTATTTTATCATCTTTAATTTTTGCAAAAATAATACTTTTTAATCTTGATTCATCATATATTATTGAATCATGTGAATAAACTGTAAATAATTTTTTAGTAAAAAATTCTGCATTTCCAATTACTTTATCAATTAAATATTTAATACCATTAATTCCTTTTTGATATTGAGGTTGATTTGTTAAAGTTTCTAATAATTCAAAAAGTCCCATTGAAACTGATTTAATATTACTAAAATTACTATTATTTTGAATATTATATACTTTCTTTGAATCAAAAAAAATTTGATCTTTTTTATCATCAAAACTTATTATATTATAATCAATTATTTCATTAAATATTATTGTTGAATTACTTAAAGAAATTTCATCATTTGATATTTTTACATTTGAATTATTTAAATTTGAATAATCAAAAAATTGAAATGTATGATTTAATTGTGTATTTAATTCTCCTGGAAATTTTCCCCATAATTGTATATTATTACTATGTGGAGTTGATTTATTTCTTGAAGTTTGTTTTTTTTTTGCTTTTAAAATCATTGGAACAAATATTGCTATTAATAAAAATATTAATGCTAATACTAAAGAAAAAATTACCCTACTTTTGGATTTCATTTTTTAATATAAATTATTTATTTTTTAATTATTTTAAATAATGTTTCCTTATAAAATATATAAATTATTTATATATAGATAATAATTTTTCAATGTTTATTCTAATTTTTTTTGTATGTCTTTATGAATTTCACAAAGAAAATCAACATAATTTGAATATTTATTAAAAGAATCTTCAATTAAATATTTTAAGATAATATGTTTATTTACTTTCCATGTTCTTTCATTTAAAAAATATAATTTAATAGGTTGTGGTTTTCCATAATTTTCATTTCTTAATTCATTAATAATATTTAATATTCTTAATTTCAAATCATTTTTATTTCTATTATTATTATCATCATCAAAATCATCTTCAATAGTTGTAATATATTTTTTAACACAATCATTCCAATCTTCGCAATTAAAAACATTATTATAAAAATCAAATTCAATATAATCAAAAATGTATATATTAATATAAATTCCATCATCAATTAAATATGCACAATCAAAATCAAGAGAATCTTTTGATAATCTTAACATATATGGTTTTTCAATAATATTTAATGTATCATTTAAATAACCTAAATTTTTTCTAATTAAAGTTTTATCTTTTACATTTTTTGAAATATAAATTTGATCAGTTTGAATGTCATCTAATCTATAAAATTTTGGATATAAAAGTTTAATTATTGAATAAATTGGTAAAGAAAGCATTTGATAACTATAAAAAGAATCTTTATTTTTTATAAAAGAATTTAAATAAAGAGGAAAATATTTTAAAGTAGAAGGTAAAATTAATCTTGACATATCTTTATCATCACTTCCTTTTTTTCTATAAAAAACAAAAGAATCAACAATTCTTTTATATATTTCTTGATATTCTTTTTTAACTTTATCAGGATCATTTTTTGGATTAAGAATACTTTTTCTAACTTCTCTCATTAAAGTTAATTTAGTAATTGCATCAATATCAATAGAAGAATAAATTTGATTAATATCTTCTTCAGCAGTTAAAGTATAATTAAATAATCTTAAATATTGATCACCAAAATTATCTATAAATAAAGATGCAATTTGAAAATGAATTCTTTGATTTTGAACTAAATTTTCTGTTAATCTAAAAATATATGAAAAAGAAATATCATTCGAACAACCTCCAAATTGAATTGCTTCTTGATTTTTACTTAAAAATGTTCCTATAATTTCAAAACAATCTATTTCTTTTGAATGTCTTAACATAAATTTTGTATCATAATAATTATTTACTGATATTATACTATTTAAATCATAATGAATTTTTTCTAAAGATGAATTTATTTCAACATTCGAAAATATATTATCTGATTCTACATTAAATAAAGGATAATAATTAAAATGTCCTCCTGTTTCAGAAGAAAATTGAGAATATAAATTAAAATTTAAATCATCATATTTTCCTTTTGATAATATATCATATATAAATTGATCTATTGTTATTTTATTGTTATTACATTTTTCTATTAATGTTTCTGCTCTTTCTCTTATACCTTCTTCATTTAAATTGAAATCATTATTATAATTATGAAATATCATTAATCTTCCTCCTTTTTCAATTAATGAATCAATTCCACTTTGTATTATATTTAATAAAAGAAATGGATTTTTTTTTGTTGATTTTTTTATTGTATTTTCAAATTTATTTGAAATAAGGGAATTTATTTTTTCTATTAAATTTAATATTTTTTCTTTATTTTCTCCTATATTACAATATAATTTCTTTGAATCTAAAGGACAAAAACCATTATTTATATCTGTTACTTTAACTAATTTTATATCTTCTTTCTCAATATAATAAAAGTTTATTTCTTTTTCATTATAAGTACCAATTCCAAAATAACTATTATCTATATTATGAAAATTATCTAAATTAATATTTAAAGAATTTAATATATAATTAAATAATCCATTAGAAAAACTATTATAAGATTCATCAATCATAAAAAAATAATAAGGTTTGAAATTTGTTTTTTTTATTAAATAATCAATAGTAGGTCTATTAATAATACTACTTTCTGAAACAATTATATCATTTAATTGACTACAAATATTACATTTAAAATTTTTTGAACCAAAAGTATATTTATTATTAATATAAGACATACAATTTTTACATCTAACAATAGAAAAATTTTGAGATAAATCAATTTTATATATATTATCATCATATGATGGAAGATTTGTAAAAGGTTGAAAATAAATTCCAAAAACTAAATGTGTTTCTTTTATAATTGATTGTGAAACTGGTATTTTAACCATTGAACTTCTTATAAATCTACAAGATGAATTTTCATTTTCTACTACTTTAAAAAATGTAGAAGAAAAAGGAGGAATACTATCAATAAATGAAAAATAAATTGGTTCTTTACTTTCATTTGAATAAACTTCATTAAAAGCATTTGGCCTTGGAATACTTTTTGGGTCAATTTGATAATCTTCTTTTTTTGTTTTATGCTTTTGAGAAGTATTATGCTTAATTGAATTCATATTTTTAGAAATAAAAAATATTTTTAAATGTAAAAAATAATTATTAATTGGTTAATAAATTAAATTAAATTAAAAAAGTATTTATTATATATTTTCTGTTAGTTTTTACTTTAAATTAAATGATCTGGATAATTATGTTTAAAATTGTAATTAAGATTTAAAATAAAAATAAATGAATTTATTCATTGTTTAAAAGAATATATCTCTAATAGTTTTTTATTACTATACAACTTATATTTAAATTTTAGCAATTTTTTTAAATTTATTAAAAAAAATTTAATCTTCTTATTAAAAATATATAAATCTAAAAACTATATTAATTTTAAATTTTACAAATTATTGAACATTTTCAATAATTTTTTCCAATTCCATAAAATCAGGTCTATTTTTCTCATCAACTTCAAGCATTTTAAACAAAAGATTATTAAATTTTCCGCTATATCGATTTAAATATTTACTTAAAATCATTTGAATTTTAATAGAATCAAAACATTCTCTAATATTTAAAAGAGATTTATAAGTAAGAGAAGCTGCGAATAAAAAGCATAATCCAAAAGAAAAAACATCACTTTTAAAAGTATTATGTTTAGTATATCTTGAATGAACTCTATTTTGTAAAGCTTGAAATAAAATAGGACTCATATATAATTCAGTTCCTCTTATAGTTTGTCTTACTGTTGCTCTATTATTTGTCATTAATTCTTTTGCTTCTCCAAAATCAGAAATTTTAAATGAATTATCTTTAAATATTAATATATTTTGAGGCTTTATATCTCTATGTGATATATTATGTCTTTGTAATTCTGCAAATGTTCTTGTTAATTCAAATAATATTTTTAATAATTCATCCTCACTATAATATAATTTCTTTTGAGCTCTTAGTAATATTTCTTTTTCCCAATCTCTATTTGCTAAATCCATTAATACATACATTACATATGTTGTTTTATCTAATTGTTTAGTTTCCATTCCATATATATCAATTAAATTTAATTTATAATTACTTAATGAATTTAACATTTTATATTCTTTTTCTAAAGCATCTATTTCTACTTGAGCATTTGCTAATATTTTTTTCATTGCATATTTATTTTTATTTTTATCTTCAACATAATATATTTTACCAAAAGTTCCTTCACCAATTTGTTTAATTATATTATAATTATCTGCTTTAAAAACTGTTTCTTCAACATTAATATTTTTAAGATTATTATTATTACTATTAACTCTATATATATTAATATTATTATTATTATTATTGTTATTATTATTATTTATTTTTGGACTTTCATTCAATTCAGAATCTTTTCTTGAAGGAGGACTTTTAATAGGACTTTTTCCTCTTTGCATTGGCAATGGAATTTTTCTTATTAAAGAAGAAATATTATTATTATTATTACTATTATAATTACTAATATTTATTACACCAATATTCATATTTGAAAGTTTTTTTTTAATTTCTTCATTATTATTTTTAGGAGAATCTTTTCTAAATGGAGATATCATTCTTCTATTTATTCTTCCTCCAACAATTCTATTCATTCCATTACTTGAATCATCTGTTGAAATATCATCTGAAGATATTTTAAAAACTTTAATATTTTTATCACTACTATGTTCATTATTTGTTATATTATTTATATTATTTTTTCTACCTCTTTCACTATGAATAACTTTATTATTTTCATCACTAAATTTCATTTCTGGTTTTGGAACTCTAATAAATCTATTAGATGAAAAATCTCTATTTTTTCTAATAGGACTTTTAGATTTATTATTTCTATTCAATTCATCTTGTAAAGAATGAACAACACCTTCATTATTATTATTATTATTATTATTATTACTATTATTATTATTATTATTATTAATATTTTTTTTTTTAGAAATATTTGGAGTTTTAGGTTCATCATCTTTATTTATATCATAATTAAAATCAGAATGATTTGATCTTGAAAGAGATCTTCTTTTTTGATAATCTTTTAATCTAAATCTTTCTTTACAAATAGGACATAACCATTGATGATATTCATATGTATTTAACATATGACATTTTGAACAAACTACAATTTGTTTTTTATTTAATGTTCCTTTATACATTATACCATTACATTCTTTTTTATGTTGAAATTTATAATTTTTAATCTCACTTTGTGATATATCATTACAAGGTAAAAAATCAGGTTTTGCTTCAATTGAATCAAATAAAGTTTCTTTAACTGCCATTTTCATTATTTTAAATTCATAAGGATTATAAACTTTTGCTTCAGATTGAAATTCATTTTTGCAAATAACACAAGTCCATTTTATATTATATTGTCCATATTCATTTTTACAATTTAAGCATTTTAAATTTTTAGTTTTCATATCTAAATATAATAAATTTTTACAATTAGGACATTTCATACAATCATTTATTACTGCATTACAATGATATTTTAACCAAGTTGCAGGCTTTAAAATTTCTTCTTCTTCTTTATTTTCATTTTCAATACTTGAATAATAATCTTGATCACAATTATCACAATGAAATAAGACACAAGTATTATGATATATTAACCTACATTTCAAACAAAGATAATATTTTCCATTATTTAATATAATTAATTTGGAATTACATTTATGAATTGGTTTTGATGTTTTATTACAATGAGGAATATAATTTTGTCCTTCAAAATATATACATGAATTTATATTATTAATAGATTTTATTAATAAATCTATTTGTTCATATTCTTTTATATATATTTGATTTTCTATAATTTTTAACAGTTTATTTAATGTTTCTCTTGGAAGAAAAACATTTCTTGGGACTAATGTTATTTGGAAATATCTTTTTAATTGAGATAAAAATTCATTTTTTGGAAGAGATAATATTTTTGGAAAGAGATCATTATATTCATCAATTGCAATATTTAAAAGTGTTTCTTCTTCTTTACTTAAATAAAGGCCTTTTAAATTAAAATTAAATGAATTCATTTTTTTAAATTAAAACTAAAAATAAAAATTAAATTTTAAATTTTATTCATGAAGATATTGTTAAGTATTTTATTATTTTTTTTAAATATTTTATGGAAGAATTTTTAAAAAAAGAATTTGATTCAGAAAATAATATTCATTTATTAGGAAATTCTAATTTACAAATAGTTTTAACGAAAAATGATAATATTATAGTAAATAAAAAGTTTATAGTTAATTCTTCATCTAATAATTTAGATGAAGTAGTTTATAAAAATGTTAATTCATTGCTTTTTTATGGTAATGATAATCATGAAATGAAAAATAAAGTTTATGATTTAAATTTAGTTAAATTAAAAAATAAAAATGATACATTTGAATATATTGGACTTAAAAAAGGAAATCAAATAATGAAAATAATTCCTTTTTTATTATCAAATTTTTTTATTAGAAATGATTGTATTTTAGCTTTCCATGAAAATATACTTTTAATTAATCCTCCAAGAGAAATTATGATGAATATGTCATATGAAAAATTATTATTTATGTTAAAAAGAATTCAATTTATAAGTTATCAAAATGGAAATGTATTTTCTGAATCAAAAGATTTTTATTATTTAAAAAAAAGTAATAATAAGAAATTAGATACAAATCTTTTACAATCTGATAATATAATAAAAGATTTATCTTTAATGAAAGAATTTATATATTTAAGTTCAAGTCCAAATAATATTTTAATGGAAAAAAGATTAGGAAAAAATGAACATATTATTATATCATCATCTTGTCTTATTTTATTTGAAGATACAGTTCAATTTAACAATATAGAAAGTAATAAAAGATATATTTCTAAAGAATATTTTATTGAAATTACTGGACCTGGATTAATTATTTATGAATTATTTAATGAAAATAAAATAATGACAGAAGGTCATACTCAAAATTTAAATACATTAAAAAAATGGAGATTATTATCATTAATAATATCAATATTAATAGTAGTATTTCATGTATTATTTTTTTTCTATAAATCAAATAAAAAACCAAACTAACCAAAAAAAACAAAAAAAGTTTAAAAAAAAAATCAAAAAACAAATTTTAAATCTCAATAAGAAAAAAAAAATATTTTTTCAAAATAAAAAACAAAAAATCAAAATTTTAAATCTCAATAAGAAAAAAAAAATATTCATATTCCAAAACAATAAAAAAAAAAGAAAAAATGCCATATTACCATTAATAAATATACTTAGCTCTATTTTCAATAGTTTTTTGGAACATTTCTTCAAACATTTTTTTAAAAGCATCATTAACATTAGCACCACTTTTAGCGGATCCTTCATAGAACATATATCCTCTTCCTTTTGCCCATTCTTTGGCCACTTCAGTTTTAACTTCTTTTTTTTTAATATCAGTTTTATTTCCAAAAACAACAACAACACATTTTGAAATATCTAAACCATTATTAGCAGCTTCTTTTTCCCATCTAACTAAAGAATCAAAAGTTGCTTTTATATTTGAATCATATACCATTAAAACTCCCATACTATCTCTATAATAGTGAATTCTTACTTCTTTATAATCATCATCTCCACTTAAATCAAATATATTTATTGCTACTAATGTATCACTAAATGGTACTTTCTTTACTCCATAATCTATTCCTATTGTTGTTATGTAATCACTTACAAAACTTCCTTCACAATATTTTTTTATTAAACAACTTTTTCCAACTTCTACATCACCGATACTTATTAATTTTATACTGAGTTTATTTGCATATTTACTCATTTTTTTTTTTTTTAATTTTTTTAAATGCTTTTTGAAATTTTTTCTGTTTTTTTTTATTTATTTTCATAATATATTTTTTTTTTTTAGTATAAATTATTATAATGATTTTTCCTAGTCATAAAACTCATAGAGTTATTAGTAGTTATAATCAAAAAGATTATTTACAACAAGTATTTTCTGAAAATAATATAAAAAAGAATAATATTTTTGATAAAGAAAATAGATTGTTAAAAGTTAAATCTTTATCAAGTTTTTTAGACACTACTTCTGAAAATTTAAAATCTTTAAAAAACTATTATTTAATTCAATATCGTAATAGAATGTTAAGTCAAGAAAGTACTGCAGAAAAACTTTTTAATAATCCTAATATTTCACAGAAAATTAAAAATAAATATTCTAATGTTTTTTTAGAAACTTTAAAAAAAGATAAAGATAAACAAAATATTTCAAATGGAAATGAAAAATTAAAGAATTATTATTATAATAAAAATATTAATGAAGATAATAAACCAATTTTTAATCAAAAAAAAAGAGAAATAATGAAATTATTAGTTCCAAAAAATAATAGTAAAAGTCATTTTATTGAAAAATTATATAGAAAAAAAAGAAGTGAAGGAACTTCAAATAAAAAAAGTGATAAAAGTTATATGAATTCTGATAATAATTTTCCTTATAAAAAAATGATTACTTTTAGAATTCATGAATTGGAAAAAATATTTCAAAGAAAAAATAAAAAATAATATAATGTTTTTAATAATAAATTTTATTTTTTTAAATTCTATAAAAAATATTATTACTATATATAATATAAAATATTTTATTTAAAGAAATGATTCAATTATTATTTTTGTAGAATTATTTGACATATCTATTACATTTTCTTGTGAGGAATTAGGAAGATTATTATTTATATTTAATTTATATAATGAATTAAATGGAGTAATCTCATTTTTCCTATTTTTAATACTATTAAAATCAATTGTATGATTTTTTCCTATATGAATTATATTATTTATTTCACCATTCATTATTTTATTATTATATAAATCTGAATTATTTCTACTTTCAATATTTTCAGAAGATGTTAAATTATTATTATAAATTGGGTTTAAGACATTATAATAAAATTTTCTTTGATTATATTTTTTGAAATTATTTATTTTTGGCATAAAACTATATTGTTCATTCATTTTTGTTAATTCTTTTTTAATGAAACTTTTTGACCTTATTAATTTTTGTTCCTCTGTAATATTATCTAAATTTTCTATAATCCACATACTTTTTTTATTTAAATTAGGCTTAAAAGTATATTGAGATGAAAATTCTATTATTTCTAATTCTTTTTTTCTTTCCTTAATTTTATTATTTTTTCTCTTAATCATATTTTCATTATTCTTTAAAAATTTGTTAAAAGATTTCTCGTTAAATATTTTATTATTAGAAATATTATTTTTTTTTAAATCTTCCTGTTCTTTAATTAATAATTTTAAACTTATAGTATCTTTTTCTTTTATTTTTTTATTATCTGAAAAATGAGGTTGACTTAAATTTCTTTTTTTTTTTAGTTTTATAATTTCTTTAGAATTTTCATTCATTTTAAAATTTTTCATTTCACTTAATTCACTTTTTAATTGAATATTTTTAAGTTCTTCAATTTTTCTTTGTTTTAAAATTTCTTTTTCTTTTGCTCTTTCATAAAATTCAAGATTAAGAGAATTAATATTATGTATAATAGTATTATCTTTTGAAATTATATTTTGACCTGAAGAATATTGTGAATAATTTCTTAAACTTTGATTTACTGGAATTATAGTTTGACTTGAATCTCTTGTTTGACATAAATAACCTTTTATTGAATTTTTTGATTTTTCTTGACAACTTAAAATTGAAAAATCAAATATAGAATTACTATCTTGTTTTATTTGTCTTGACATTCTTTAATTTTTTTTATAATTTTTGAAATATATTTAAATATAATATTTAGAGATTCTAGTTTAACGAAAAATAATTAATTATTTTGTTTAAATTTAAATTTTCAAGAAAAAAACAAAATATAAAAAAATTAATATTCTATGGAATATTATTTAATAAAAAATAATTATAACTTAAATGATTGGAACTAGAACAAGAATAGCTAGTGCAGTTAATAGAAAACCACAATATTCATTAATAAATAATCAAAAAAGAGATAAATTAAAAGATACTTTAGTTAATAAATTTACTATATTACTTGGAGCAAATGACAATAGAGATATAATAGAAAAAGAAGTAAAAAATTTTTTAAAGAAAGATAAATTAAATGAAAATGATTTAAAAAAATTAGAATTAACATTAAAGAAGAAAATAAATGTTCAAAAATCAAAAAATAATTTAAAAGATAGATTATCAAAAAAAGGATTTCAAGAAGAAGAAAATATTTATGGTACAGAAGGAGTGAATCCCCAATCAGAAAATATAAATAAATTAATAGATAATAATAAGGATAAAAATAATGAATTAAATGATAGTGGAATGAGTGGTGCAAGTGATTTAGATAAATTTGATAATAAAGGAGTTTTAGATAGAAAAAAAGAACAAACAATAAAAGATTATCAAAAATTAAAAGAAGAACAATCTAAAATTCCTAAAAAATCAAAAATAGATTATTCTAAATATGCAAATGAATGGGATGCAATAAATATGTATAATAAAAAACAATATGAAGAAGAAAAAATAAAAGAAAAACAAAAAGATAAAGAAATAAAATTAAGAACAAAAAATGATTTGGATAATCAAGTTAAAGAAAAAATAAAAAAAGAATATGAACAACAATTAAAAGATCAAGAATATGCAGATTTAGTAAATAATCATTTAAAAAAAGTAGATGAATTAGAAAGAAAAAAACAAGAAGAAATAAAAAGAAGAAGTTTACAAGAAAAAGAAATGAGAGATAAACAATTAAAAGAAAAATATGTAACAAAAAGAATAGAATATTTAAAGAATAAAAAATATGAAAGAAAATTAGTAGAACAAAATAAAAAAGATATAATTGAAGAAGAAAAAGCAAAAATTGAAAGAAAAAAAGAAGAAAAATTAGCATTAAAAAAAACAATGAAAGATAATGAATTAAGAAAAGAAGTTTTAGCAGAACAATTAAGAAAAGAAAAAGAAGAAGATATTAGAATTATGGAAGATCATGAACAAGATGAAATTAGAAGAGAAAATGAAAGAAAAGAATATTTTAATAGAATTGAAAGAAACGCAAATGCTTTTTCTGAAAAAGCTGTTTCTACTGTTTTAAAAAAACAAAAAGAAAAAGAATTAGAAAATCAAAGAAAATTAAAACAATATGAAATTGATAAAGAAAATAAATTAGTTGAATTAGATAAAAAAAGAGAAAAAGATATTAGAGAAGGAAAAATTAATTATAGACATTATTTAGATAAACAAGTTAATGATAGAAAAATTAGAGATAATTATGAACATGAAGTTGATTTAGCTCAAGCTAGAATTTGGAAAAAAGATATTGAAAATTATAATAAACATGAAAAGGATGTTGCTAATATTATTAGAGATATGAATATTAGAAATTTAAAAGCTTTAGATGAACAAATTAAAATAAAAAATTCAAATGTTAATCAAGGAATGAGTGAAAATGAAAGATTAATGAATAGGGAAATTCTTGAAAAAGCTTATGAATAATTTAAGTTTTATTATTTAAAATATTTATTTTTTTTAAATTGTTAAATTTTTATTGACAAAAGAAAATAAAATAATAGTAAAAAAATAATTATATTTAAATAAAATTCATTAAATTATTTCATTTAATAAATTTTTTATAAAAAAAATTATAAAGAAATAAAAATAGTCTTTTAAAGAATAAATATATAAAAAATATCATATTTTTGGTAAGATTATTAAATATTCAAATTATGTTGATTTTCTTTGTGAAATTCATAAAGACATACATACAAAAAAAATTAGAATAAACATTGAAAAATTATTATCTATATATAAATAATTTATATATTTTATAAGGAAACATTATTTAAAATAATTAAAAAATAAATAATTTATATTAAAAA
>JAJJKW010002093.1:0-14281 GCA_023805745.1 Isotricha sp. YL-2021b | reverse complement strand
ATCTTTTTCAATAAATTTATTTTTAGACTTAATATATTGTGGGAAAAATTTATACAAAATTAATTTTATTAAATCTAAAAATAATTGTCCAAATGCATTTGCAATTGCAACAATATATGGACTAAGATAAAATTTTATCATTAATACTTTTTCCACACAGGAAATTAAACCATGATAAGTTTGAAAAATAAAATTAAATAAATATCCTATTTTAAATTGAAAATTATTTATTAAATTATAACTTGAAAAAATTACTATGACAAATCCTATAAAATGATGAATATATAATTTTTCTCTAAAAAATAAATAAAAAAAAAATATTTGAGAAAATAATTGATAATAATTTGTTCCTTTTATTACTTTTAAATTTCTGACAATTCTCAAAATACCGATAAGATTAAAAATTAAATAAATAATAAAAATAAATGGATATGTTACATTTTTTTTTTCAATTTGTTCCAAATTATATGAATAATTGGATTCTTTTTCTTTTTTTCTAACTATTATTTTATCTTCTTCAACTTCTACATTTTCTTTCAATAAAATTGGTTGAAGTTCATCAATTACTTTTTCTGTAGTACATTTTTTATTATAATTATATAAATAATATGATAAAATAAACACAATTAAACATGATAATATTAAAGAATAAAAATCTCTTTTACTTTCATAAATTGCAAAAACTGATATTCCATTTCCAAATAAATATAATAATTTCCATGAACAATCAAATTCAATTGAACAAACCATTTTTCTTTGATAATTAATTATTTTATTATAAATATAGTCTATTAAAAAATTGTTTTGAATATAAATTCTATTTTAAAAATAATATTATTTTTATTAATCAATTTTTAAAATATTTATTTATAATTTTAAGTTAATTTAACAATTGTTTTATTCTAAATAAAATAATTTATTTTATTTGATTCTAAAATAAAAAAGATTCAAAATTTTATCAAATAAAATAAACATAATTTAAATTAAAAATATATAAATCATTTGATATCTGAGTCAATTAAATTCATTCTATATATCAACCTTATTTTATTTTTGAAATTTTTAAACAACATAAATTATTATATAATTTAAGAAAAGATTAATTAATTATTTAATTTTATTTTTACAAAATATAATTAAAAATTTTATTTTAAATTCATTACTTTTATTAAATTTATCTCATAAAAGAATATATGAATTTAAACAATTATTATTCTTTAAAATATTATATTTATTTCAATTTCAGATATTATTTTTATTTCAATTAAAATGTTAAATATTTTTCTTTATTAATATATTTTACATTTATTATGTTTTTCATAATAATAAAGTTAAAAATATGACTATGATGTTTTAAGATTGTTAGTCATTAACAAAATTAATTTATCTAATTTTATGTGTCAAAATTCATCTTTTAAAAAATTATTTTATGATTCAATTCTTTATTTATTAACTTGAATTCAAATATAAAATAATTTATCAATGATAAAAGGATTAAAAAGAGATTTATAATTAATATGAAAAAGTTTATTATTAGAGAAATATATTTAAATTATATTAATTAAAAAAGAAATTTAAAGTTTTAAATTTTAATTTTTTTATATTTAAAATATTTATAAAATAAATAATATTATTCATCTAAATTAATCCATTTATACATATAAGCAGCTTTATCTAATTCCGAAGAAGTAATTAAATATTGATTATCAAAAGAAAAAAAAATATTACTAATTTTTCCAATATGATCAGTTCTACATAAAAAATATTTATCATCTTCATTAGCAGGATATTTAAATAATCTTATACAACCTAAAGCATCACCGACAGCAACAATATCTTTTTCAGGATGTCTAACAATAATACATTCTTTAATAGTATCTTCATAAATATGATGAATATTTTTTAAATTAGAAGAATATTTTAATCCATTTCCCATCCATTCCATATCAAAAAAACCTTTATTATTAATTACTTTTTTTTGTTGAATATCAATAACTAAAACTTCTTCTAAATAATCTTCTAATAAAATAAATGAACTTTCTTTAGAAAAATCAATAAATTTAATTCTTGTATTTAAATTTTGAACTTGATTTTTATGAATAAATCCATTTACAATATCATAAACATCTAAAACAGGATTTGTATTTTCAATTAAAGAAGCAACAGCAAGTAATTTTTCATTAGGTGAAATTTTAACATCATTAATTTCTCCAGTTTGTAAATCAAAAATAGGTAATTTTTTAAATTTTCCTTCTTCACTAGTATCTAAAACACTAATAAAATTTTCAAAAACAATTAATAATTTTTTTTGATATTTAAAATGATAAATATATTTAGCATTAACTTTAAAATCATAAGTATGAATAGAAGTAAAAGTTTTAATATTCCAAACACTTAATAAACCTTTTGAAGTTATTGAGAAAAAAAAATTAGAATTATTATCTAAAGAAATAGAAATAGGAGGATCATGATCTTGAAAATTAACATTTCCAATAGGAGTATTTAAAGTATTTGGATTAATAATTTGCATATCATCTGTAATTTGAAATTCTAATATATCTCCACTTTTTGTTCCAACTGCAATTTTATTCATTCCTAAAGCAATACTTTGAACATTATTTTCAGGAGATGCTAAAATTTCTTTTAATGGAATATCTAAATTTTCATCTATTGTTCTAAATATTTTAAATAATTTTAATTTTTGAGTTTTATCATCTACTTTAAATAATATTACTCTTCCATCCATTGAGCCTGATACTAAAAAATTCATTTCTTCATTCTTTTCTAATGCTATTATTGGACTATTATGATATTTATTTTTTGTTGTTAAATCTACTTTTTCTAATGTATATAAATTTCCATCATCTCCAGATAATATTGAAAAAGATTTAAATGTTGCTATATTTAAAAAAGAACATTTTATATATGAATCAGGATTTTCTTTATATATTACTTTTGTAATTTGATCAATTTTACTTTTTTCATCAACTAATAAATAACAACCATATTTATTTTCTTCAGTTAATTCATTTATTTTATTATCATCATTTAAATTATCATTATCATCATCACCATAAGATTTTAATATTTTTAAAGGAATATTTCTATATTCTAAATAACATCCTCTTAAATTCCATAAAGCTAAATGTTGTATTCCAACAGTATAAAATTCATCACTTGTAATTCCTACAAAATCCATATCTTTAATTTTAATAGGTAAACTTTGAATTAAAATTGATGAAGCAATAACAGAAGAAGAATCAATATCAATAATAAATATAAAAGCATAATAATTTTTATGTAAACCATATCCTATCATTTTCTTTTTATTATAACTATATTTAATTATATTTATAACACAACAATAATTTATTGTTATTTTTGCTAAACTTAATTGTGTTGATATTTCCCATCTTGAAATTATTGCAGTTAATCCATTAAATGCAATTGCAATTTCTTTTTTATCATATGATAAAGTAAAAGTTGAAATTTCCATTTGATATTCATTATGATAATTTTCAATAGGAACAAAAAATTCTTGAAGCATTTCTCCTTTTGGAGAAATAGTTAAATAAACAATATAACTACTAATAGAATATATTAATCTATTACTATTATCATATTTCATATTATTTCTTTTATCATTAGCTCTTCTTCCATAAATATGAACTAAATCTAAAGAAATTTTAGTTTCTTCATCAAATAATCCATTATAAATATCTAAAAGAGAAACTCTATTTTTCCAAGTTGAAATTTTTAAAGCATTAAATAAATCTATATTTAAAACATCCATAAAAGGATCATTAATTAAATGATTTAAAGGATAAAAATCTAAATCCCAAAGAGAATCTTCATTCATAACAAACCATTCAATAACACACTGATCAATTGAACTTGAAGTAAAAATAAATTTTTCATCAGAAGTTGATTCAATTTTAGAAATAGAACCAATATGAGCAGCATAAGATCTATTTGGACCCATTTCATCTAAACTTATTTTTTCTATTATAAAATTATTTAATAATTCACTATCAAATACTAATGAAGATGATCTAAATAAATGTAATGTTCCTTCTTTACTTCCTGCTATTGAAGTAAATGAATGAAAACTTTGCCAAACTGAAGTTAATATCATTTTATCTTTTTCATTATTATTATTGCTTTTTTCTTTATTATTTATTTGATCTATTTCTCTATCTGTATATAATGAATTTAAATTTCTTGAAAATATTGCTGAACTTGTTGTAAATTTTGGAAAATTTAAAGAATGTAATTTTTCTTGATTTACTGTTATTTGATTCTTTGCTAAATCCCAAACTATAAATATAAAATTATTTGGATTATTATTGATTTCTTTTGTAAATGATAATTGTTGATGAGTTATTAAAATAAATAAATCATCTTCACTAAAATCAATATGTGTAGAAGCAGTTTCCATTTTATTTAAATTTGTTAATTGATATTGATTATCTGGAATAGTAATATCAATATATTTTAAATATAAATCATTACTCATAGTTCTTCTATTTACAATTTGTAATTTTTTACTTAATCTTAACATATATATTGAAATCATATTTCCTCCTTGTGGTTTACCATCTTTTGTTCTTTTATTATCATAAGAAATTGCAAGAAAATCACCATGAGTACTAAATTTAGTTAATAAAACTGGAGTTATTCCTTGATTTTTAATATTAGAATTATTATTATAATGTGAAGTTGCTAATTGAATAAATTGTATTGGTTCTAATGTTTGAACTTTATAACCATATGATTTATTTTCTCTTATATCTTCAATTATTTCACAATTTATTATCATTACTTTACCATATATTGTTCCTATTGCTATTAATTTTCCATCATGAGAAAATGATATACATGTTGCTGAACTACCTAAATTTTTTATTGATATATTTTCTTTTCTTTCAAAATCATATATTCTTAATGTTTGATCTACACTTATTATAACTACTATTGGTAATAAAGGATGAATTGAAAATCTTGTTCTATAATATTTTATATTTAAATTATATGAATATGGATATGAATATATATGATTATATCTAACATTTAATTCTGGTAATGATGCATTTCTTAATGCAATATCACTTGAATTATTTCCACTATAATTATTATTATTTATTAAATCATTTGGATTACTTATATTTATTTCTATTAAATCTCCACTTCGAGTTCCTAATAAAAAATATATTGTTCCTTTTTCACAAGTATAAATATCTAAAGATTGAATTCCTTTTATTATATTTGAATTTTCTTCGGATGAAATAAATGTAATTTCTTTTACACTATAAATATCTATAATACGTAAATTATTATAAAATTGATCCCAAATTTTTATTAATCCATCTTCACCTGTTGTAATTACATAATATTGTATATTACCATTATTTCCTCCTAATTTTGTTGTTGTTTTTATACAATTAATTGAACCTTGATGTGCATTTGTTTTTAATAATATAAATTTATTACAACTTATTCCAGTTATATCACCAAAATTTGAACCAATTATTATATCAGTTTCTACTGAATTTCCTAAAGAATAATCTAATAAATCACAACATAAAAATATTTTCATTGATAATTTACCATCAATATTTTTAACTTCATCACTTTCAATTTGTTTAATTTTATGTAACATTGTTCCTTTAATATTCCAAATTGTAATTTTTTTATAACCTAAAGTAATAAAATTATTTTCATTAGAATTAAAAGGTTTAACATAGAAAATAGGATAATTACCCAAATTACAAAAAATAGGAGAAGTTTTATATTTAATGCAAAAAATTTGTAAAGAATAAATTAAACCAAAACCAATAGAAATTAAATATTCATCATCATAAGAAAAAACTAAATGTAAAATACCTTGTTGATGTCCAGTTTGAATAATATTTATTGTTTCTAAAGTTTCAATAACCCAAACTAATATAATTGGATTATTACTTACTTCACCACTTGCAACTAAAGTATTTTTATTATTTAATGCAATACATCCTATTTTTTCTTTATGACCTTGATAAACTTTTTGTACATTTTTAATAGGATTATAATTAATAACAAATCTCGATAAAAAATATATAATTCTTTTACTACAAAATTTATGATTTTCATAAGGATTTAATGAACTATTAATTTGACTAAAATTTAATTGTTTTATAATTTCATTAATACTTTTTTTTTCCATATGTTCATTTAAAATAGCTTTAATTAATTCTGCATTTGAATCACTTTTATCTTTAAAAGGATCTTCACTATGTTCAAATATATGTAAATATTTTACACTATCTCTTCTTTCACAAACATGAGAACCATAAATATATTCTAATAATAAACAAGTTGGAGTTGGTAATATTAAAGTATCTTTTTCAAAATTAGTTAAAGCTCTACTAAATATATTATTTAAATTAGCATTCATAAATCCTCTTACTGAAATATTATTATCATATTTATTTCTATTTGAAGAAATTGTTGAATCTTTTGAAAAAGAATAATTTAATTCACTAATTAAATTAACATCATTCATATTAATTTCTTCAATAAAATCACTTTCACTATTATAAATTTGTTTATTATTATCATTATCATTTTCAAAATTTGTAATAGCATTTCTATCATTAATAACATTTTCAATTTTCCATTTACAAATCATTTGATCATTTAAACCAGAAGATATTAAAAATTCATCATCAGAAGTAATTTTCATAGTTTGAATATGACTAGAATGAACTCTAAAAATCATTCCTGAATTTTTATTTAATTCATTAGGATTTTTCCAAAAATGTATATTATCTAATTCATCAGAAGCACAAATAAAATTATGTTTAATTCCAATTAATAAAGTATTAGAAGCCATACTCATAGATTTAGGAGAAATAATATATCTTCCATTAAAATTAATCCAAAAAGAAGTATTTAAATCTTCATCTCCTAATCCACTAACCATAAATTTATTTAAATCTACAATAGAAAATTTCCAATTAGAAGTTAAAATAATCATTTTATTATAATCACCATCAAAATTAACACTCATAGGATATCCATCTTGAGTTTTTAGACTTTTAACTTTAACATATTTATTATTTTCTGCAGTTAATTCACAAATAAATAAATCTTTATCTTGAGTACAAACAATTAACATTTTATCATCCATTCCAAATTTAACTTCTGTTATTGTTTTATCTCCAAATATATCATATTTTTCTATTTCATTTTCCCAATTTAATCTTATAAATACTTCTCCTGTTGAACATCCAATTGCAGTTACAAATCCACTTTCTTTCATACAAACTGAATCTATTGAAGTTATTGTTTTTCCTATTTTTATATAATCACTTGGCTCATTTGAATTTAAATTTATTAATAATAATATTTGATTATCTCCTCCTATTATTAAATTATTATCTACTTCATTTATTATTGAAAATGAATTTATTGTTCCTTCTATTTTTATTATTGAATTTACTCTTTCATTTTGGATATTTTCTACATCTTTTATTAATAATTCTACTATATCTCCTTCATATGTTACTAATAATATTTTTGTTAAACTTATATCAACATGATATAATGTTAAACCTATTAATTTTAAATCTAAAGAATTTAATTGTAATTCATATTTTTCATTTAAAGTATCTTTATTTAATATATGTAAACCATTTATTGCAGTTCCAATTATAATTCCAATTGAATGTGAATTTATTGCAACAATTGCAGAATTATATTTCGCAACTTGACGAATAAATCCAGAATTAACATTAAATAAATTTACTTCTCCTGTCATATATCCTACTAATATTGCAAAATTTGTATTTTTTAAAGTATTTGACATCATTAATAATTCTATTCTACTTCTACTATTACTATTATTATTATTATTATCTTTTTTTTCTTCATTTTCTTTTTTTTCTTCATTTTCCTTTTTTTCTTCATTTTCATTTGTTTTTAAATAACCAACATCACCTTTAATAGGAAAAATAGAAATCATTTCTTTTTTAATTAAAGAAGGAGGAATTTGAATATAATAATTATTAATATTAGCATTTTTAATTTGTATAACTTGAATTTCATTAGTAGAACAAAGAACAAAATTATTAATAATATCATTTTCATTATTATAATCAAAATAAATCATTCTAACATCTTGAACAATATCAGCCATAGAAAAAGAATAAACTATAATATTATTTTTCCAATTATAAATTAAAATAGGAGAAGATTGTTTTTTTCCACAAGTTAATAAAAATTCTTCATCATAAGCAAAAGATAATAAATGAATACCATTTAAATGATAACCACTTAAAATTTGTAATGTTTTTCTACTTGAACTTTCCCAAATATGAATTGAAGGTCTATTTGCTAATTCTCCACTTGCAATAAATTCTCCTTTTTTTGGAGAAATTGCAATACTAATTACTTCATTTTGATGTGCTAAATAAAATTTTTGTTCATTATATCTTACAAATAATTGAACTACTATTTTTCCTATTGAATATATTAATATTGAATTCTGAGAAAAATCCTTTTCAAATTGATTTGAAAATTGACCTGATGAAAAAGAAAAATTTCCTCCATTAATATATTGACATGGTTTTTTTATATCGTTTATTCTTATTCCATATACCCATTTTAATTTTAAATTATAATCTATTGTTGAATTATTATATATTTGAGGCTTTTCTAATGATCTATGATATACTAAACGCTTTGATGAGTTTTTTATTATGTTTTTAAATTTATCAAATCTTGGATTATTTATTATTTTTGATGTTTCTAATGTATTTAAATAATATGTTTGATTCTCGGAAAATGAATTTAAATTATCTATTAAATAATTACTTTTAAATTGATTATATAAATCTTTTTGAATTTTAAATTCTATATATGCAAATTTTGTTCTATTTTTATTTAAAATAGGATGTATTTTAAATAATTTAAAAAAAGTTTTTACTTCTTGAGATGTAGAAACAAATCTAATTAAATTATTTAAAGTACTTCTTTCAGCTTGAAAAAAATATCCACTTAAATATTCTTCAACTTTAATAGTAGGAATTTGAGTTCCAACTTTATGCATTTTAAAACAAGAAGCAATACAACTTTCAACCATATAACATAAATCAAAAAATGCTAAAGATTGAATTAAATTAAAATCATATAATTCAAATAAACATTTTATTTTTTCTTCTGTTGAACAATCACAAAATAATATTAATCCTGAAAATAATTCAAAAGAATCTATTAATCCATTTGTGTCTGTGTCCCAAATTATAAATTCTTCATTATTTGGAAAAGTTCCAAAAATTTGCTCAAATTCTGTAAAATTTATACTAAATGATTCACATACCATTTTGTAATTTGCTAAATATTCTTTTAATTTAAAAAGAGAAATTCCTTTTAATTGACTACAATTTAATATTTCTAATTTTTGATAATCCTCATATAATTTTGAAATAAAATTTCCCATTTAAATTTAATTATTTTAATTTTATTAATTATTTTTTATTAAAAAATATAAATGTATTCTTATAATAATTATCGTTAATATATTTTAAAAAATAAAAGACAATTTTAATAGACTTTTTTTTTTAGAATAATATATTACATTGAATAAATTTCAATAAAATTTATAAAAAAACATTTAAATTTAATGGATCATCAAGACAATAACGAAATTTTTAAAGAACTTTTTAAAGAATTTCCAGCACCAAATAGTTCAAGAAGAATAATTGAGAAAAAAAAAGTAACAATCCCAAGAGGAACTCCAATTCATTTTACTAATAAATTAAAAGAATTTGAATTAGAGAATATACAAGGAACAATGTCTTTAAAAAATTATTCAAAATTAGAAAATTTATTAAGTCATCAAAGTTCTTTAATAAAAATTAATTTTGATGAAAAGGAAGGAAATATATTTTATAAAAAAATAAATGATTCAGAAATAAAAATTGGATATTATGAAATATTTAATAATCAACATTTAATATTTTCTTATATGTTAAATCCGAATATTTCTTATTTATTTTGTCCAGATAAAAAAAATGAAAAAGAACCAGATTTAAATTCTTGTTTTGGAATAAGATATTATAGAAAATCTCCAAAATTAAAATCTCCATATTTTACATTAATAAAAAATAAAGAAGGTTATTTTATTTTAGAAAAAAATACAGAAATTTTAGATAATGAAGGAAAAACTTTTTTTAATGAAGAATTAAATTGTTTTAGAATAATGGAGGAAAATATATTTTCAAGATATAAATTAAAAGATAATTCATCAAATGATTATCCAACATTAGTAGGAGAACATTTAATAGAATTAATAGGATTTAGTTATTCATTAACATTAGAAAATATAGAAACAATTGAATATTTACCAATTTATTCCCCTGAAAAAATAGAAAATATAAATTTAAATAAATTAATAAAAGAAGATAAAATTCATAATAAATTACATATATTACCATTATTATATAATGGAGTTATTTCTGTTTTATATTCTTTTGATACAAAAGAAGGAAGAAAAAATTATTTATGTGATCCTTCTCATTATCATATTAATATATTTCCTTATTTAGAAAAAGGAGGAAATGAAATAGAATTAATTCCTCAAATTTCTCTTCAAAAATTTAATTGTTCTGGAATGTGGTTTATTATTCAAATGTGTGTAATTTTAAATACTAAAATTGAATGGGAAAATAAATATAAATATAATAATGCTCATGATATTTTTATTGGAATTACTGATAAATCTTTTTTTAGAGATATTCTTAATTGTTATGGTGATCATGCTTATTTACCTAAAAAAATTATTGAATTTGTTCCTGATGTTAAAAAAATTGATTATAATGAAAATTATATTTATTTTATTTCCAAACTTTCTTATATTAAAATTTATAAAAAAGTTTTTTTAAATCATTTTATTGATTTTCATAATTTGTTATCATATGTATATAATTTTCGTTTAATATCATCTCCATTTTATATTATTGAAGAATTTCAACAAACTTTAGAAGAATTACATGAAAAAATATTAACAGTGAAATTAAATTTAAATTTATTAGAATTTAATGGTGGTCAAAATAAAACTCTTTTCAAAGATTTTATTATAATAATTAAAAATCTTCAATTTTTAAATCAATTAATTGTAGAGAACGCAATTACAATTATTCGATGTAAATCAAATTTAATATATAATAATAATGTTAATAATGAAAAATTAATAGATGAAATGGAAATAAAAGAATTTGGAATGGCAAAATTAATGGTTGCAACTTATTTTTTTGAAAATATAATCAAAAATTATAAAGAATATCTTCAAAAATTAGATGAATATTTTTCTTTTTATTCTAATAAAGTAACATCTAAAATTTTGTTTCCTATTTTGGGATTACTTTTAAAAGAACCTATAACTAAATAATTCAATTAATAATTGAATCATTTTTAAATATTTTTCATGTGTTATGTTAAAAACTATTATTTATGTATATACTTGATTTTATTTAAGGTTTTAATATAAATTAATATAATTTCTTTGATTTTAAATATGAAATTATTAACAATATAAATATGTATTTTGAATTGAAATAATTTAAAAAAAAAAATTCTAAAAACAAAAAAATGATAGAAATCCTATTCACAATAATTCTAATAATAATAATATATATAGTATATAAAAACAAAAATAAAATGAAAAAAAATGAAATAATAGAAAAAAAAGAGATTTTATCATGGGAAGAATCATATAAAAAAGCAAAAGAATATTTAAAAAATTTTACATTAGAAGAAAAAATAAGTTTAATGTATGGAAATACAATAAATCCAATGAGAGGATGTGTGGGTCAGATATTTCCAATAAAAAAATTATTTCAACCAGAAAAATTTCATGGAATAAAATTTAATGATGGACCACAAGGAGTAAGATTTCAAAAAGGAAAAACAATATCATGGCCAACAACAATAAATTTATCAAGTACATTTAATAGAAATTTAATATATGAAATAGGAAAATCACAAGGATATGAATTTTATAAAAAAGGAATAAATGTAGCATTAACACCAAATATAAATATATTAAGAATACCAAATTCAGGAAGAATTTTTGAAAGTTTTGGAGAAAATCCTTTTTTAACAGGTAATTTAGCATCAATTTTAATAAAAGGAATACAAGAAAATGGAGTTATTGCTTGTGCAAAACATTATATTGGAAATGAACAAGAAACTTATAGAACTTCATCAAATTCAATAATAAATGAAAGAACTTTATTTGAAATTTATTTAGAACCTTTTTATAGAGTAATTAATGATGGAAATGTAGGAAGTATAATGTGTTCATATAATGCAGTTAATGGAATATATTTATTTAAAAATAAAATATTATTAAATGATATATTAAAAGAAAAATTAAATTTTAAAGGATTTATTGTTTCTGATTGGTATGCAGTTTATGATAATTCTCCTGATTCAATTAATGCTGGATTAGATATTAATATGCCTGGTTGTAAAAATAAAATTCCTTTTTTTGGAGGTTCCAGTTTTTGGGATGATATTCCTAAATATATTAAAGAAGGAAAAATAAGTGAAAATAGAATTAATGATGCTGCTGAAAGAATTATTTCTACTATGTTTAAAATGAATCAAATTAATTATTTTCCTCAAGGTAATTTTACTGAAGATTTAGTTACTGAAGATAAAATGAAATTAAATAGAAAAGCTGCGGCTGAAAGTAATATTTTATTAAAAAATGAAGATAATATACTTCCTATTAAATTATATAAAGATAAAAAAATTAAATTAGTTGTTTTAGGAATAAATGCTTTTAAAGGAAGTTTTTATGGTTCTGAAGTAAGTTTTTTAAATTTTATTTTTCCACATATTACAATTGATGGTCATATAACAAATGGTTATGGTTCAGGAACAACAACTTATAAATATATTATAACTCCAATAGAAGGAATTAAAGAAAGAATAAAAAATGAAAATGTAGAATTAATTTCTTATGGAAAATTAGATGAAAATAATAATGAAGATATAGAAAATTCAGTAAATTTATCTAAAAATGGAGATATAATATTAATTTTTGTTCATTCAATTTCAGGTGAAAGTTATTTAAAAACAGATAAAAGTTATGGTGATAGAATAGATTTAGAATTATTACATAATAGTGATAAATTAATAGAAGAAGTATCAAAAGTGAATAAAAATATTATAGTTATAATAAATTCACCAGGACCAATAAATTTATATTGGAAAGATTTAGTTAAAGGAATTATTTTTGCAGGTTTTGCAGGTCAAGAATCAGGAAATGGAATTACAGATATATTATTTGGTGATGTTAATCCTTCTGGACATTTACCTTTTGTTATTGGAAAAATTGAAGATTATCCAAATTATATTAAAAAATTACAAGATGAAAAAACTTTAAAAGAAAAAAGATTTGATGGATCATCTGATATGGAAGAATATTATTATAATGAAGAATTATTTATTGGACAATATTGGTTTGATAAAAATAATATTATTCCTTATTATCCTTTTGGATTTGGATTATCTTATACTAAGTTTGAATTAAGTAATTTAAATTTATTTTTAAATGATAAAGGTTTAGAAGCTAAATTTAATGTTAAAAATATTGGTAACTTATATGGAGGATGTGTTATTTTATTATATATTCATTTTCCTGATTATATCAAAGATTTCCCTGTTAGAGTTCTTAGAGGATTTGAAAAAGTTTTTTTAAATAATAATGAAGAAGTTGAATGTTCCATTTTTGTTGATAATCATTCTCTTTCTTATTATGATATTAATGAAAAACAATTTATTAAACCAAATAAAGGAAATTATATTGTTTATATTGGACAAAGTGCTGCTTTAAATGATTTAATTTTAGAAAAAAGTATTTCAGTTTTATAAATTAAATAATTATTTAAACATATTTTATTTTTATAAATAAAAATATATTAATAAAGTTATTTAAAAATTATTATATAAAAATCTATATTTCCATTATTTCCTAAAATGAAACAATAAGAATCAATAAAATTTATTTTTTATTTGTTTTTATTGGAAATTTTATTTTTTTAATTTTTTTTTTGTAATTAATATTGTCTATTTAGATTATAATTATTATATTATGATAAAATTTTATCTTAGTCCATATATTGTTGCAATTGCAAATGCATTTGGACAATTATTTTTAGATTTAATAAAATTAATTTTGTATAAATTTTTCCCACAATATATTAAGTCTAAAAATAAATTTATTGAAAAAGAT
>JAJJKW010000628.1:0-14286 GCA_023805745.1 Isotricha sp. YL-2021b | reverse complement strand
TAACAAATTAATATAAAATTATGATATAAATTTATAATAAAATATAATGTTTATTTTATTTAAATATAAATAAAATAATAAAATTTAAATAAAATAAATTTAAATAATTTTAATTTTATTTTAAAAAAATAAGCGCTAATATTTGCAGTAAAATTATAGAATATTTCAAACAGAAAAAGAATCTATTAATAAAGATTTAAAGATATTATTATCTAGAAATAATATAAAATAACAACCCATAATAATTATTATTTAAGAATTTTAAAAATGATTTATATTTGATAGAAATTTTTGTTTTTATTCCAAGAATAGAATAGTTTTTAAATAGAATTGTTATATTAACTAAATATTTTTCTAAATCTTTAAATTATTTCATATAAATTATTTGTATATATTTAAGCTTTATTTCATCTTTCCAATTTATTGATTTGTTATATTTTAAGGGAACTATCCTTTCTTTTCTTTGTAAAAGGGAGTAACCTCCTCCTTTTAAATATGTAATTTTTAAAATAAAAAATAATAATATGATAGATAAATTAAAATAATTTGAATTAATAATAAAAATAAAATCAAAATAAAAAAAATGAAAGTAATATAAATTTAAATTCTAATTTTAAAATTAATTCTAATTTTATTAAAAACAAATTTAAAATAAGAATATTAACTTTATTCATTTGAAAAAATAAAATATATTTATTTAATAATTAATTTAATCTTTTTGAAATAAAAAAAAAATATATTTAAAAAATAAAAATGTCTCAACCTTCATCAGATGAAATATCAATTTCTCCAGAATTTTATGAAGTTCTAAAACAATATACAAATTCATCAGATCCTTTAGAGGACCCAAATTTTGATATTGCATCATATTTAAATGAAAAATTTCCAGATTTTAAAAGTTTAGAAAAACTCCCAAATTTAATAGAACAATTTGAAAAACAAATATCTGAACTTGACGAAGAAATAGACGGTTTAATGTGTGAAAGAGCAACATATAATGATGAATTAAAAGTATATATGGGAGAATTAAATAATGATGTAGGAAAAATAATAGATTTAATAAATACAATAAAACAAAATTCAGATACAAATGAAAGTACAGTTAAATTAATATGTAATGACATTAAAAATTTAGATAATGCAAGAAATAATATAACAACAACAATATCATCATTAACTAAATTAATTATGTTAATAACAGGAATTGAAAAATTAGAATTATTTGTTAAAGAAAAATTATATAAAGAAGCAGCAAATGCAATTGCAGCCTCAAATGATATAATGGATTATTTTAAAGATTATCGTCATGTTACTCAAGTAAATTCTCTTTATCAAAAAAAAGATTCATTATGTTCAATGTTATTAGGATTAATTTTAGATGAATTTAAAAATAATATAGAATTATTACCTAATAATTCAGAAAGATTATATGATGCTTGTCTTGCTATAAATGCTATTGGAGATAATGCAATAATAAATTTAAAAACTTGGTTTACACAATATAAATTAAATCCTTATGAAAATTTATTTGATCCTAAAAATGAAAAACCTGTTGAATTTAATGAAACTTATAGAAGATTTGAATGGATTAAAAGATGTTTAAAAGATTATGATAAATTATATGATGATATTTTTCCTCCTTCTTGGGGATTTAAATCACAATTATGTCAAGAATTTTGTAGAATAACAAAATTACATTTAAATGAAATTTTAATGATGAATTTAGAAGGTGTTAAAAAAATTGAAGTTGAAATTCTTGTTAAAGTACTTAATAATACAATTGAATTTGAACAAAATTTAAATGAATATTTATTAGCTGATTATCCAGGAAATTTAAATGAAGAAAATAGTCAAAATAATATTAATTTAATGAAAGGAATTAGTATTACAGATGAAAAAGAAAATAGGAAAAATTTAATTGAAGAAATTAAAGCAAAATATTCTGATAAAAAAGATAAAGAAAAAGAAAAAAATCCAAATAGAAAAGATCCTAATTCAACTCCAAAATATAAACCTTTTAGAGTTTTAGGAATTATTTCTGAATCTTTTGAACCTTATATGCAAAGTTATGTTAATAATGAAGAAATTAAAATTAAAAATATTATTCTTGGTTTAAAAAAAGAAGATAGAATTGAAGGAAAATTATATGTTTCTAGTTTATATTTATTTAATAATATTAAACAAGCTATGAATCGTTGTTTAACTTTTTCTAAATCAAAAACTTTTTTAGATTTATGTATGAAATTTAAAGATATTTTTAAATTTTATAATGAAGAAATTTTAAAAACTAAATTTAATTTGAACTTTTATTCTCAGAGAAATAATGAAAATAAAAATATTAAAGATGAAGATATTAAAAATATTTCTTATGTAATTAATACTTGTGATTATTGTATTACTACAATTGGTGCTTTAACAATTAGTTTACATGAAAAAATTGAAGAAAAATATAAAGAAAATATAAATTTTGATGATGTTATTTCTAATATAAGAGAAATTTATAAAAGTGCATATGATGTTTTAAGTATAAATTTAAAGAATTCAATTAATGAACAATTACAAAATGGAATAATTAAAAAAAATTGGTTTGGAAATACAAATAATTCAAATTTAGGTTCTTTTGTAAATGAAATAGCAAAAATTTTAGAAAATAATTTTTCAGTTATTAAAAATATTCTTCAAGAAGAATTTATATGTCACTTTTTAAATATAATTCCAAAAATAATAAGTGATTCTTTAATGGTATATATTTATAAGATAAAAAAAATAGATGAAAATGGAGGTCAAATTTTATTAACTTGTGTTGGAGAATTAAAAGATACTCTTTTAAATTTATATTTTGTGGTTATTAAACCTGTTCAAGGACAAAATAAAGAAAATGATACTAGATATAATTGTTTAAATATGATTATTAAAAGAGATTTTTCGAAAATTGAAAATAGATTAAAATGTTTAGGAACTTCAGTCGAAGTTTTTGGTAATTCTTATAAAAATTTTGTAGATGATAAATCAAAAGAAGACTTTGATAAATTAATTGCTATGAGAGGAATTAAGAAAAGTGAAATTATTGATTATGAAAAAATATTTCTATAATAATTATTTTTAAGAGACAGTTTAAAATATTTAATTATAATTAATAAAAGGAAAATAAAATTTAAATTGAAATTTAAATTTAAATTTAAATATTAAAACAAAATTTTATATATTTTTAATTTTATTTACCCAATTTTAAATTTATTTTAAGAATTAGTAGAAATTTCAGAACTAGAAATAACTTTTACTTCATCATATTCAATTGTTTTAATTTTTCTTCTAATGATTTTATAAATGATAATGACAATTAATATTATAGCAATAACAATACATATAATAATACAATATTTTATAAAATTTTGTTTTTTAATAATATTAATTTCAATAGAAGAAATATTCCACGGAGCAATTTTATCAATTACATAAATATTTTGTGTAGATAAAATTTTTTCAGAAAAAATTGAACATTTAGATACAATTAAATCATTTTTAAATAAATCTTTAATACCAAAAATAAATTCCATATATTCAGTATCATTTTTCAAAAAATTTTTTATAAAATCTAATGATTGAAGACCTTTTAATTTTATTACAAAAACAGATTTTCCAATAATTTTACCATCTGCTTTTTCATTTAATTTAATTTCTCCTGTTTTATTTTTTGAATTAAATATCATAAAATTATGTGCAAAAGGAAATAATACTAAATAATCAAATTTTGTATTTTTAGAATCAAAGCTTAAATAAAGTTCTTTATTTGATTTTCTTTTAATTTCAATTTTATAATCTACTTCATTTTCTTTTGGAAAATTATAAAATAAATTAGAAGAACAATAATAAGAAACATTATAATCTAAGAAAAATCTTCCTTTGGATTTTTTTTCTAATGAAAAAATTCCAATTAATTGAAAAGGAATAAGATAATCATTTGCAATTGAAATTACAGAATTAGCTAATCTTTCTCTAATAAATTTTCCATTTACTATTTCATTAGTTAAATTATAATTTTTCAAAATATTTTTACATTTTATTAAATAATCATTTTTATCATTAGTTAAAATTAAACATTCAATATTAGATAATTCAAATTCATCATATACATTATTTAAACTTATTTTACCAGCAATTTCATTCAGTTCTTTATTAAAACTTTTTAATATTTTTTGATTAGTATTTTCAATATATTCTTCTTTAGAAAATAAAATAATTAAATCAAAAACAAATTCCATTTGAGAAGCAAGAAAATTTTTTTTCTTCATTGAAGTATAAGTTTCAACAAATGAATTAGTATAATAATTTTGAGGTAAATTAGATAATTCAGAAATAATAAAAATAATATCATTTTCTTCAAGAGAAAAAAATAAAGAATCAATATCATCAACAATAATAATTTTTCCTGAATCAAGATTTATAATAGGATAAGAATAAACATGATAATTTGAACTTAAAGAATAATTTCCATTTTCAAGAAAATAAGAAGAATTAATTTTTGAATTAACTAAATGACTTTGAGGAATTATATTTGGATCTGGGTTTTTTTGATTTTTCCAATTATTATCTGGTCCAACTGCATGAATAAAATATAAATTTCCTTTAATAGATTTTTTTATTCTTTCATTTTTTATTTCTTCTATTTCAGAAGTATTTTTTATAATTAAATTATATTTTGTTAAATTTTTTTCTGCTTCATAATCACCCCAATAACAATTTGTTTTTTTTTCTGATATTTTTTCATAAATATTTTTTTCTAAAATTTTCTTTTGAATAAATTTTTGAGTTAAATAATCTTTATCTAATAAATAAATATTTGTTTTATAAACAGTAATATTTAAAACAGTTTTACATCCCATAAGAATAAAAGGAATAGTATAATCATTTCCATTTTTAATAATATTTTCATGATCAATATAAATATTAGCAAACATTAAATCAGAAGAAGCATAAATTAATCTCATATTTCTAGGAATATGTCCAAAAAAATCTTTTAAATTAAAAAAATCAAAAATATCAATTTTATCAAAATCATCAATTCCCAAAGTATTTTCTTTAGGTTTTTTATTTTTATCAGCTTCAATTAAATACATTAGACATTTTCCTTTATGTGGATTTTCAATCATCCAATTTTCATTATAATAAGAAAAAGTATTAGAATTACATTTTTTAATAGGAACATGATTTTTAACAATTTGATTTTCCCAATTAAAAGCATAAGCCCAATCTTCTAATCCACCATCAACAGCATAAACTAAAGAAGTCATATCTCCTAATCTATAATCTGCAATTTTATTATTAATATTTTTTGAACTTAAAGTAACTTTTTTCATAATAATTCCAATATTAGAAAAAGCTTCAAAATCAGGAGCTTCAGTACTTGCTTTATTATTAATATGTATATAATTTCCCCATGCATATCCTATAACATTATCTCCTCCATGAAATGTTAATCCTCCTAAAATTATATGTTCATTAAATATTTCATTTATTGTTCTTCCTGATATTGTCCTCATACATGGAAATGTTAAATCTTTCCCTTTTGAATAAGGAAAATCTCTATTTGGATCTAATGTTCCTTTTGAATTATTTTTTGTATATATTACTCTATCTTCTCTTGTTTCATGATAATATCCATAAGCATTTGTCATTGGAGTCATTATATATAAATTTGATTTTAAAATATTGTGAAATAAGGTATTTTTCTTATTTTTTTTATTACAAAAATATAATACAAATTCTGTTATTGTTGTTGGACCTAATTCTTCATTTCCATGAACTAAACCTGAAATATAAAATTGAGGTCTATTTAAAGTATATGAATCAAAATCTGTGAGATATACTATTAAATTTGTACAATTTCCATCACATTCAGAAACTACATCTAAATTATATCTCTTTTGTGATGTATCTATCCTTATATATTCTGGACATGTTTTTTGTAAATTTTCAAATATTTTTATTATGTCGTTAAAATAATAATATTTATAGTATCTTTCTGTTGTTATTGTTAGTGAAAGTATAATTGTAAATAATGATATTTTAGTCATTTTTGGTATATGGAATTTTTAATTTTTTTGAATTTTATATATTTTTTTTCATTTTTTAGTTTTTATTATGTAAATATATATATATTTAAAAATTATATTTTTAATAAACTTACTAATTTGAAAATGTTTTAAATTTTAATTAATGTCTTTAGATAATAATTTTTATAATTTATTAGAAAATTTCCTTCCCTTTATTAATGATGATTTAATTCATAATTTATTTTTATCAGGAAAATTACCAGATATTCCAAAAACAAATAATGAAAAGTTTTCTACTAATTTATTAAGTTTAGAAAAGTATTTAACTGAAGACTCAATATTAAATAATAGTGAAAATTCAATTAAAATAAATGAAAAAGAATGGAAAAACAAAAATGGAGATTATCAAATTAAGAATAAAAAAAATTTAAATGAAAATATAATTTTTTTAACAAATCATCCATTAAAAAGATATTATGAAATGGCAAGTTACTTTTCCCTTTTTTTTAATATTTATGGAGTAAATAATAAAATCCCTTTATCATTAAAAAAATTAATGCAAGAAAAAAATTATTCATTAATAACAACATCACCAAAATTATTATTAAATAATTCAGAACTGACAAATTTTTCTCATTCATTTGTAACAATTACAAAAGATAATGAAGATATTTCAAAAAATCAAATAATAAGTTTAAGTTTATTAACTAAACCTTGGTATATTTTAAATTTAAATAAAAATAATTCAGAAGTAATAAAAGAAATATTTGAAAAATCAAATAGTCAAAATAAAGTTTTAATAAATTGTTTAAATAATACAAATGAATCACAAAATTTAATTGAAAATATTTATTTAAATGATATAATATTTTGGTTAAACAGAAATAAAAAAACCTTAAATTTAAAAATTTAAAATTTAGAAAATTAAAAATTAATATATTAAAAGTTATAATTACATTAAAAAAGAGTAGTTAAATTCCTCCTTGGTTTTTTATTTTTAGGAATTTCTAAATCTTTTAAAAATTTTTCGTAATTATCTCTTTCTTTTTTTTTCATTATTTCTTTTATAGGAACAACTTTTATATTTGGTTGTTTTCTTCTAAGATTTATTTTATCAAAAGTTAAATTACTTCTCATTATATCAGTTAAAAAATAATAATTTATATTTCTTTTATATGAAGTTGGAGAAAAAGAAGATATTTCTTTTTTAAAACTATTATTATGATATTTTATAGAATAAGGAGGAGAATTTATAAAAGAAAAAGTTTTATTTTTTTTTCCAAAACAAGAATCATTTATATGAGAAATTTTCTTATTAATTGAATTAATATTTTTCATATAATTTGTAAATAATTGATTTCCAACTTTAATTGGATTCATTTTATTTTCTGTATTATAACCAAATGATGTTGATACATCTATTGTTTTTTTTCCAATTTTTTTATCAAGAAAAGAAGAATATGTTTTTAAAAAATTTGAACTTCTATTTTCTTTATTTCCTAAATTTAGACTATCACCTAAGTCAAAACTATCCATAATCTATGTTTTATAAAATATTTTTTACACTTTGAGCTTTTGAAAGAAAAGTATTTCTCATTAAAAAAATTTATATTTAACAAAGCTTTAAATATTTTAAAATATTTATATAATTATTTTTCATAATAATAAAAATATTTATCAATTACAAAATTAAAATATTTATTTATTTATTATTATCTTTAATTGGTAATTTTGAATTTTGTGATTTTAAAGTTTTAATTTCATCAGTTAAATCACTTATTAAATTTATATATTCTGAATTATTTGGACTAGATTTTACTAATTTTTTATAATCATTAAATAAACAATTATTAACAATAATAAATTTATCTAAAGCATCTTCAAAGTGAGATCTACTTCCATTAAATCTATTTTTATCTTCTTCAATATTTAAAATAATTGAAAAATAACTTCTAAATATTTTTTCCCTAATAAATTTTTCTAATTCACTTTTGATAACTTTATATATTTTATCAAAGTATTTATCATTTTCAATATTAACTTCATTTATTGAAGTTTGAATTTTTTGAGAAAAAATTTTTTGTTTTTCTAATTCACTTAAAGATTTAGATACATATTCTTGTAATTCAAAATTATTTTCTTGTAAATCACAAATAATTTTTTTTAATTTTGAACTTTCAAAAATTTTTTCTTGTAATTTATTATTAAGATTACTTATTTCTTTTTTTAATTCTGAAATTTTTATTTCATAATTTTTTTGAATATTTTCTATTTTTTTCCTTGCTTCTTCAATAGATAAAAAAAGTATATTAAAATTTAAAAAAGCATCATTTGAAAAATTTGTTAATTTTTCTAAATTAGGAATTTCAATTCCTGAATTTAATGGAATTCCAAAATAAATATCTAAATATTGACAAATTATTTTTAATTCTTTCATAATAGTTTTTCTTAATTCTAAAACTTGATTATCACAATTTTGTTTAATTGATTCAATTTCTTGAAAATGACTTTCATTAATTATATTTTGATCAATATTTGTTAATATAGGAGAATTAATTTGAGTATTTGGAAAACTTTTTGGAGTTAATTTTCTCTTTAAATTTTTAATATTATCTTCATATTCTTTCATTTTATTTAATAGAATAGTATTATCTTGATTAAATAATTCATTTTCATTTAATTTTATTTCTAAACTTTTTGTTAATTTTTCATTTTCTTCCTTTAATTTTTCATTTTCTATCTTTTTTTCTTTTAATTCAATTTCTAATTTTTTTTTGTCTTTTTTTAATTTTTCTATTATATTTTGTAAATTATCTATTTCTATATTTAATTCATCATGTTTATTTGATATTGTATTTAAAATTTCATTTCTTTCTGTATTTGATTGAGTTTTTAGTTCTTTTATATAATTTTTTAATTTTAAATTTTCATTTTCTAAACCAATTATTTGATTTACTTGTTCATTTAATTTTTTAACTTTTATATTTGAATCGTCTTCATACACTTTTAATTTGTCTTCTAAAATTGAAATTTCTTTTCTATAAATATCTACCTTATTTTCTAATGAAACCATTTTATATTGATAATTTGATATTATTGAATTGTCTGTAATATTATTAATTGTTTCATATTTATTTTCCATAATGAAAAAAAATTAATTTAAATTTTTTCAAAAATAATTTTTGAAAATGTTAAATTTTCAAAAACTAAAAGGAAAATTTGTACTAAAATTGAATTATTCATATAATTTTATTAGTGAAAAACAAGTTGATTTTCCACAAAAAATTATTAAATCATTTTTTAAGATTTAAAATAAATATTGAAACATAATTTTTTTATTTTTTTTAAATTCTAAAAATGAAATTGACTTTAAATTATTTTTTATTTTTCTGTAATATTTTCCTTTCATTCCTTCAATCAATTTTCTCAAAAAAATCTTTTCTTCGATATATTTTTGCAATATTTATATATTTTATTCAATTTTATTTTTCATTTTTAATTCTATTCAGATGATTTTTTTTGTTATTTTTAAACTATTAAAACATTTTATTAATAAATTTTTGCTTCTTTGATTATTTTCAGATTAAAACAATATTTTTTCATTTTTATTCAATATCTATTTTTAGAAGAATAAAATTCTTCTTTAAGTAAAAATTAATTCATTTATTTTTATAAGAAAAAAATTAAATTTTTTACTCTTTAAATGTTGAATAAAAATATTACTTTTATAAAATTTTTATATTATTTAAAAAAACTTTTTGATGTAGTTCAGAATTTCTCAGGTTTAATATATAATATGAATAAATTTTTTATAATTCATTTGAACAGTTTTTTAAAATAGTTTAAGTATCTTTTCTGACTTAAAATTAAAAAAAAAATAAAAATATTAATTATTAAAAAAATTATATTTATGTATTTTATAAAATTTATATATTAATTATCTTCAGAAAAAGAATTAGATGTTATCATTTTTTCATAAGCATTTTTTACAGTTTCTTGAAGATTTTCTAAATCATAAATATATTTATAATATTTTTCTAAATTTTCTCTTCTTTCTCTCAATTTCGATAAAAATATATTCCTTTCATCAGGTTTTAACATAATATAAACTCTAGAGTTATTTTTATCAGCTTTATTTAATTTAATTAATTGAGTAATAGCATTTAGAGTTTGTAAAAAAGATTGTTCATTTTCTTTAATTTGCTTTGAATAATTTAATAATTGTTCCAGTCTATCAGATTTTAAATAATAATTTTTATTATTGAAATTTTTTGATAATAAAATAAAATTTTTATTTATTCGATTTAAAGTCTCTTGTAAAATATCAAATAAAATATAAATATGTGTTTCTGAAAATTCATAAGATAATAATTCTATTTCATTTGGTTTCAATTGATATTTTTCTTTTTCTATATATTCCATTTTTATCAATTTTATATATTATTTCAAATTTATTTTTTAATGAAAAACATTTTTAACATTCATTATTTATTTATTTAAAATCCAATTGAATTTACTACTTTATTAGGAAAAAATTTGTCATTTTTAAAAATAAATAATATAAAGATTTATAAAAATTTCAGGTTTTTGAAATGTAATCAAAAACTTAAAAATATTTTATTTATTTAATTTAATTACTAATATTATTATGAAAATAAAATTTAAAAAATAAAATGGGTTGTATTTGCTATTCAAAAAATCAACTTAAAAATGTAATGAATTGTGACTTTAATGTTCCAGATAATAATATAATTATAAAAAATGTGGATAGAAAAAAGAATTTAAATAATAATAATCAAAAAAATAAAAAAACAAATGATGTTATTGAAGATACAATAAATCTAAATATTAAAAAAAATCAAAATAATAATTTAAATTCTATAGAAAATAAAAATAATAATAATCCAAATGAAGTTGATGAAAAATTAATTTTATCAGAAAATAAAAAAGAAAAAGAAAATGAAAATGAAAAAGAAAATGAAAAAGAAAATGAAAAAGAAAATGAAAATGAAAAAGAAAATGAAAAAGAAAATGAAAATGAAAAAGAAAATGAAAATGAAAATAACATAATAAAAAAAGAAATTATTAAAGAAACTGAAAATATATCAGAATTTAGCAGTGAAATAAATAGTTCAGAAATATTAAGTCCCAAAATAGATTCAGATTTAAGAAATAATAAAAGTAATCCAAATGAAACAATTAGTTTAGGAATTAATATTGGTGCACTTAAAAGTGTATTTTCTATATTTTCAAAAGTTTCACAAAAATATATTTCTAATGTTTTATTAATGAATAATTCTTCAAGAATAATTCCATCGATAATTTGTTATACTAAAGATCATATATTATATGGTGATAATTCAACTTCTTCTTTAAAACAAAATTTAACTACATCTTATAATAATTTATCAAGGATTATTGGATATGACAAAAATATAAAGCTTTATGAAGAAGAAAAAAAATTTGGATTTGAAGGTATAAATAATATTAATGAAAAAAAATCTTATTATCATAACTCCAAAGAAATAAAAAAAATAAAAAGTGAAATTATTATATCTGATTTTATTGGTTTAATTAAGAAATATTATTTTAAAAATGAAAAATTTACATATACAGATACTTTTATAAGTGTCCCTGATTTTTTTTCTTTATCTCAAAAAGAAGAATTAAGATTAATATGTAAATCATTAAATTTTACTAATGTAAATATATTTAATGAATCTTCTGCAATAACAATGTATTATGGATATACAAAATATAGAGATAATTTTGTAATAGGAAAAAACAAAGTTGATTCAACAATAATAAAAAATATATTATTCATTGATATAGGTCATTCAAAATCATCTTTTATATTATCAACATTTAAATATAATATTTTTAAAATAGAATATGTTAAAACATTACCTTTTTTAGGAGGAAGAAATTTTGATGAAGAAATAATTGAATATTGTATAAAAGATTTTAAAAAGAAAAAAAATTATCCTAATTTGGAAGTAACATCAAAAATGAAATATAGATTAATGGAAGTAGTAAGAAAAGCAAGAATTCAACTAACAGTAAATACAGAAGCATCAATTTTAGTTGATGTATTTTATGCCGATGATGATTTAGAAATGATATTAGAAAGAAAAAAATTTGAAGAATTAATTAAAAATTATATTAAAGAAATAGAAAATACATTCGAAAAAGTATTAAAATATGCAAATGATAAAAATATTATAATTGATGGTGTAGAAATTGCAGGAGAATTAATGAGAACTCCAATTCTTCAACAAATTATTGAAAAAAAAAATTTAAAAATTTTTAAAAGTTTATTAATTGATGAATGTACTAGTGTTGGTTCTAGTATTTTAGGAAATTATACTTTAGGAAAACTTCCTATTGCTAATTTTAAAAATTTTTTTCATTATAATTATTATACTATTGTTTATGAAATTATTGTAAATGATCAAGTTAAAGAAAGAAAGAATTTATTTAATATTGCCACTGTTGATGAAAATGAAATTAAAATTGATATTAGAAAAGATTATATTATTCAAGATAAACCTATTCATTTAAAATTTTCTTATAATGACAATGATGAAAATAATAACATTAAATTAATTACAAATAATATGATTATTATTGAATATGAAATTGATTTATCTCAAATATTAAATAAAATAGATAATAATAATATTAATTTGTTTTTTAAAATAGAAATCGATAGTTCTCAAAAATTAATTAATGAAGAAATTATTTTTAATGGGGAAAAACTTCAAAATAATATAAAAACAATCAAAGGAATACTTTTTGAAAGAAATTATGACAATGAAAAAAAATTTGTAAAAAAAATAGTAAAAAATTATTCAAGTCATAAACTTTTTGATAAAGCATATCATTTAAATGTTGAGAAAAAAAATGAATTATCAAAATATCTTTATGAAGTAAAATCAAAAATTGAAAAAATTCCTATATTAATAGAAGAATTAAATCGAATTCAAGAAATTGATAAAAAATTACACAATCTAAATGAAAAAAATAATATAGAGTTATTAGATAATTATCATAAAAAAAATATTAAAAATTTAGAAGATAATGTTATTAAAAAATTAAAAAACAACATCAAAGACATTTTAGAAAACAAAAAATTAAATCAAAAATTGATTGATTCTTTTACAAAAATGAAAAATATTTTAGAAAATAATCCTGAAGAATTGGATTTCGAAGAATTATCAAATAATTATTATCAATTAAAATAATAATTTTATAATATTAATAATAATATTATTCTTGTTAAAATAATTAAATGATAATTTTTTCAAATAAAATAATAAAATTTACTGTAATATAAAAAACTATTTTGAATATAAATTTAATAAAGAAATATTATAAATGATATCATAATTATAATAAAAAATAATCATATTAAAAACTTTAAATGAATGAAAAAGAAATTAATTAATAAAAATGAATAAAATAAGAGATAAAAAATATCCGAATTTTATGAAATAGAAGATAAAATATATAATTAAAAAAAATGAAAAATTATATTATTTATAATAAAAATATTGATAATTGAAAGTTAATATTAAACTTTAATAAATAGGACTACAGAAAATATAAAGAAATATAAATTATTATTTTTTTATAAATTAAAAAGTAAATGTTTTTTAGTACTTAAAATAAGTATTTTTTAATTTTTTAAATGAATGCTTTTAATTATATAGTCTACAATAAAAATTTTGTTAATATTTTTTTATTTCAATTTTTTATTTGTTGAAAAATTATATAATTATATTTTGTTATATTTAAATTTAAGAATTAAGAAGATGACTCTAACTTCAATCTTTAATATTATGAATTATGATTTAAATATGTTTAACTTTTACCTATTTTATTCATTTTTAATTATTTAATTGTATGAAATATTTCGTAATTCAATATAATATTCTAAATAAGAAAGCAATAAATACAATAAAATAAAGATTAAAATAAAAAATATTTTCATTATTATTCATATTATAATAATAAATGTATTTTCATTTTCAATTTTTTCAAGGATTTATTTTTTAAATATAATCAAAGAAAATTTGGAAATTTACTAATATCCAATTTAATGAATTTTTAACCTTTTCAAATTTAAATTTTTTTATTTAATAAGCTAAAAACATTATTAGTTTAAAAAATAAAATATAATGAATTTTCATAATTAAATTCAAAGAATGGGGATTGGGGATTGGGGATTGGG
>JAJJKW010000627.1:0-14291 GCA_023805745.1 Isotricha sp. YL-2021b | reverse complement strand
TATATTTAATTTTACTGAACAAGAAAAATTAATTGAGATTAGTGTTATATTTAAAATTTAATCATAGATAAATTTATGAATTATTATCATGATTTTATTATAATAAAAAAATATATTTTGAATATTTAAATTATATTATTAAAAAAGAAATATTAATAAGACAATAATTAATAATTTTCTAATATAAATCTATTTTAATAAAATAAAATAATATTCAAATTTGAAATATTAAATATAATATTTTTATAAATTAACAATAGATATTTATATTCTTTATCATGATTTATTGAAAGTTAAATTTAATTAAATCATCAATATTTATATTTATCTAAAAACTAATTGAATATATTGAAGTATACCTTTAACAATTTATGATAATAACATTTTTCATCATATACATAAGAAAGATTTATTTAGACTTTACAATAAGGAAGATTATAAATATCTTCAATCTCAACTTTAACTATTTTTTCTCTTCTTAAAATAAAGTGATTTCTCAATGAATCTGCTTTTATTTCATCATTTGTAATCAAATAAATTTCCATAAAATGCGCAAAATCTTTTCTTAAGGTGGTTAGTTAATTTTGAAAATATATCATAAAACATTTGTTTACTGATTTGATTATCTATTTAAATATTAGAATTTTTTTGAGGAATGATTTAAGGAATTTCAATTTATTTTCTATTTTTTGAGCTTTATCTATTTCTTTTTTAAATTCATTTTGAGTTGGTTCATTAAAGAGTTCTATTAAACTTTTCATAAACTACTTTTGTGAATTGTTTAATTCTTTGTCAATAAATTTTCTAAAAAATTTTTCCTATATTTTTTGAAACAAATATTTTCAATTTTGGCAATAATTATATTTGTAAATAAATTGATGAATAATTTTTTTTAAGAATTTTCATTATTTCATTTTTTTTATTTTTGAAAAATTTTTTCTTATTTATAAATTGGAAATAAGAAAATGATTAAATTACATCACTAAACATTTATTTTAAAATCAAATTTTTTTGATTAATATTCATAGAAAATGAATGAAATCTGATTTTTATTTATTTTATAAATATAAAAAAATATCAAACAAAAAATTTCCTTTAGGAAAGAATTTTAGTAAATTTTATCAAATTTTAATGAGCAATTCAGGGTTTATACAATAAAAATAAACTTTTTTCTCTTAAATGAAAAATAAAATTAAAAAATATATTTTAAGTTAGTTAATTCTAATTAACTCAATTCATTTGATTTTTTATTAAGTTAGTTAGTTCTAATTAACTCAATTCATTTGATTTTTTATTTACTATTTGAATAAAGTTTTAAATCTGAATTTAGTTTATTTTTTTTTTATATTTAATGATAAATAAACAAACATTTTAATATAAAATATGATCTTATGTTATTTAATTTTTTATAGCTTCTTCCTTTTGACAATCGCAACTAATAAATTTTCTTTTAAATTTTCAAGAACTTATATAATTAAGAAAGAATCTTCATATAACATTGAAATAGTATGTTTAAATTGTGAAGACAATAATTCAATAAATGGCCTATTTTTTTTGGAAATTAATCAAAATGAAGCAAATAATACAAATACATGTTCTAATGAAAGCAATTTTAAATTTATTTGTAAAATGAATCAAACTGGTGATTATATTGTATATTATTCATTATCAGATGAAAAAATTCCAATAGGAAATATATTTATTCATTCAAACGAAAGTTTTTTTAACGATTTTAATAGAACTCCTTCTAAAAATATTAAATGTTATTTAAATAGAGAAACCTTTTATTATAAATTAGAAACAAATCTAACAAATTTTAATTTTAAAAACATTCAATTATATTTATATTCAGAAAATAATGAACGAGTTAAGCAATTAAAATTGAAAAATTATAAAAATGAAAAATATGCATATTATACCTTAATTAATGAAGTTAATGAAGGTAATTATAATGTTATGATGATGGAAAATGAAGAGATAATTGGGATAATTGATTCTATTAATTTTACAGAAATTAAATTTGATGAATATTTTTTTCCAAAACTTAAAAAAATAAGATTTAAAACTTCATGTAATTTCAATCCAATAGAAAAATTTGTATTGTCTCAATCACAAAAATCTATTTCATTTACTTGTAATAATTTATCAGTTTATTTCGAGGAAAGTAATACATTTATTTGTTCATTTAATATAAAGTTAAAAAATCTTCTTTATGGAAAAGTAGAAATTTCATATTCAAATAAATTATTAACAAATAATTTATTTTCTTCAAAAACTATTAATGAAACATCTTTTGATACAGAAATAAATGAAGAGCAAAATCAATTTAAAATTATTAATTCAAATGCTGATTTCTATATTCATTGCATTGATATATTATTTGTTAAAATAGGTGATGATTATTCATATCGAATTGAAAAATATTATCGAGATGAAAATTTAAAATATAATGGAACTAATTATCAAATAACAATTCCATCATTAAATTTTGATCATACTGCAGTGAAAATTAGAAGAAAATTATATGAAGATGAAAATGAATCAAATGCATTAAAATTATATTATTTTTTTAATAGAAAGAATCAAATTATTAAAAAAGCAATTTTATCAAAAGTTTATTTTGAACCTGATTATATGTTTATTAAACTTTATAATGAACTAAATAACCACTCAACTGTTAAACTTATTTTTAATTCATCAGATGATGCAAAAAAATATGCTCCTTCATATTGTTTAAATATAAGTTCTAATAATCAAATAATTCCTAATGCAACAAATAAATTCAATTGTTATTATCCAAATAATAATAGTTCTTATTTATTTATTGATATTCCAACATTAGAACCTGGAATTTTTCAAACAGAAATAAGACAATATACAGTTTCTTCATATTTAAGAATAATCCACCTTCAAATTGAAAATATTTGTCAAAATATTTATGATAATAATTTTCTGAAAAATTCTATTATTAAAATATATAAATTTGATGATGAAAAAATGCCTATAAATATATTATATGATAATGAAAATATAGAACAAGATAATAATTTGGATATTCCAATTAATCCATTTGATTATAATTATACCAAATTTACAATAAATGCAGAAAAAATTAAAGAAAGTGAAAATGGGAATACAATCATTAAATATAATAATACAATAATTGAAACTATTAATATATCATATTCTTCTATTAATTTACCTAAAATATCACAAAAAATTCAATTAATAAAATCAAATAATAAAGATATTATAATAGAATTTTCAGATGAAATTATAAAAGATGATAATCTTGAAGATAATTTTTATTTATGTTCAGAAAAATGTTCTTTAGAAAATAATAATAAATCTTTAAGATGCTTAAAATGTAACAATAGTTCAGGATTATACTATAAAAGTAAATGTAATGGAATTTTAAGGTTAGATTTCAATTTAATAAATAATAATAAAACAAATGATAATTTTGGGGTAAATGAAATATATTTTATTCTTCCAGGAAATAGGCAATTAATAGAATTTTATCTTTATTATCAATCAGATCAATTGAATTTTCCTACTTATGCATATGTTAATGGTGAAACAGTTAATAAAACATCAACAGAAAGAACAACTAAATATTATTATTATTCTACTAATAAAGAAGGAGATTATTTTTTTTCTTATTTATTTAAAGATGATAAAGAAAAAAATAATTTGGATATTACAATTTATGTTAGGGAAAATATTTCTGATTTTTTTTCTGAAATTAAACAAGAAAAAGAATGTGTTTATTATAAAGATTCAACTACAATTAATGTTACTAAAACAGATTTAATTGATTCAAAATATATCAAATTACAAAGAACAAATTATGAAACAAAACAATTAAAATGTAATAATAATGATTGTTCATTCTCAGTTTCAAGTGATGAAAATTCCAATTATAAAACAGGGAGAAGTCTAATTAATATATATTCAAATTATTATATATTTAATTATACACTTTTATCTCAAAATATTATTGTATTTACAAATATCTCTACAAATGAAATAACTTATTCTTTTAATTTAATTATTTTAAATGTTTTATGTTTTATAAATGAAACTTTATATATTAAAAATAGAAATTCAAATGAAAAATTATTATTAAATTGTAATGATGAGTTGATTTTGATTGGAAAAATGGTATGTTATACTGAAAAAGATCTAAATTATGGTTTCCATTATATTTATATTGAAAATACAGAAGTTTCATTTACTTATATATCTTCAAATATAGATGAAGCAAATTTTGTTTTTGATAAAAATGAGACTCATATTGGAAAAAATAAAATTAAAATAAGTTCAGATTTTTATTATATGAAATCTATTACTAAGATTTTATTAAAAGATAATTATTCTAAAATATTAAAATATGAAAAATCAGGTAATGGAAATATTTTTAAAGTTTTTTTTGATAGAGATAATAATTATATTGAATTAAATATAACTGCATACCCTGGAAGAAAATATTATCTTCAATTATATTCTGAAAATAAAGTTTCAAAACTTTTTAGATTTTCAGCTAAAAAAGAAGATATATCTTTTGAAATAAATAATGGAATTTATTTATTGTCTAATTATGATACTAATTTACCTTCTATAACCTTTTATAATGATTATTCAGAGTCTATTGAATATCTTTTTTATAAAAAATCAACTGAAGATTCATATGATGAAAATAATAAATTAAGAAGTGTTAAATTAGCTGATAAAATATATAATTTTTCTTTTCGACCAAAAGAAACTGGAATTTATTCTTTTAGTTATAGTTTTTATAATGATGAAGACATGAATAAATATGAACTTTTAGAGCAAAAAGTTATTGTTATAAAATCAATTAATGAACTTATAGATTTTAATCCTATTTCTGAATATCAACTAATATATAATGATATTAGAATACAAATTATATCTTTATATAAAGATTTAGTTTTAAATGTTTTTATAACAGATGGAAACAATATTAATTTAAAATTTAGTAATAATAAAGGAAGTAGTAATTATGAATTATCACATTTAATGTTTCAAAATTTTCAAGAAAATCAAATTTTCAATTTTATAATCGAAGAAAAGAATAATAAAGTAATTTTATTTTCTCAAAATATACGTTTTATATCTTTAACTTTAAAAAGTCTATATTATTTTCCTAATGAAAAAATTATTTTATATAATTCATATTTAAATACAATTGAAGGATTAACTTTATCAAAAGATAGTAAAACAACATATTCATTTAATCAAGGTTATTTTTTCGGAGGAAAATTAGAAATTGATTATTCATCTGAAGATATAGAACCTGGTTTTTATACACTTGAATATTTTGGAAGTGAAATTACTAAATTATTCTTTTCAAATTATTTAAACGAATCACTTTTTAATATTTATCCTATATCAGGTAATAATAATGTTCTAATTAAATCAGATAATTATTATTTAAAAAATATTAAAACAATTATTATATCTGAAAATGAAGAAAATAATATAACAATAAATGAAAATGATATAAAATATAATGAAACATATAATTTTATAATATTTAATCTTCCTTTTGAAAATGAAAATGACAATTATACAATATTGGAAATTGAAGGAGAATATAATTCAATACAATCATTAAATATTTCATTAGAAAAAGATGAAATAAGAAGAATTACATTAAATTCCAATTATCAAATTATTCCAAATGAAAAAAAAGAAATAGTTTTTACTTTTGAGGGAGTTAACTCGATTGAGACAAACAAAGAATTATTTTCAAGAATTTACATTAACCAAGATTTACTAATAATTAATAGTAAATTTGAATCTTGTACTTATTCCAATGAATCAATTTCTTGTTTATTTTTTCAACCTGATGTATTTACTGAATTATCAATTAATTATAATGAATTTGATAATTCAACTCAAAAATATTATTATATTTTTTTTTATTTAGAAAATGAAACATGTTTAAGTAATGAAAATGATACTAGTTTAATTCAATTTTATTTAGATTATCCAGGAATAGTTTATTTTAATGATGAATATATAACTTCATTAAATAATTATTATACAAAAGAAATAGAATATGGATATTATGATATAATTATTGAAATAGAAAATAATAATGTAACATTAGAAACAATTCAATCTTATCCTAATTTAAAGGATTTTTTTGAAACAGAAATAATAAAAGGAGATGTAACTAATTTAATAGAAGTAAAAATAAAATTAAATGTATATGATTATTTTAAAGAGTTTAATACTACTTTTTATTTCAAAGTAAGAAATCAAAAAAGTGGAAAAATAGAAGAAATTCCTTTAAATTGTCCAAATTATGCAACTAAAATTTGTACTGCAGATTTTACTAATTTAAATTCTGGTTATTATTTTTTACAAATGCAAGATATATGTCAGAAATTAAGTAATGAAGAAACAATTTTTATTCAAAATAAAGATAATCAACAATTAATAAATGTATATCCAAAAATTGTAAATATTAATGATAATAGAAATTTTATTCAAATTTATCTTGATTTTTTGTACGATTTCGAAGATGAAAAAAATAAATTACCAGAATCTATTATTTTAAGTAGAGAAGATGAATCATCAACTCCAATAAAAATAAATGATAATTGTCCAATTACTTCTAGAAAAGGAATTATTTGTGATTTTCCTAAAAGTTTATTAACAAAAGAATCTATTGGATATTACAAAATAGAAGTTAGTTTCGAAGATAATTATAACTATACTAGTTCAAAATATATATCTGTTGTTGATCAATTAAATTTATATGAATCAAAACAAAGAATGTTATATAAAGATAATTTAAATGAAATTGGAATTATTTTCATGAAAGAATTCAAGAAAGAGGAAATTTTAGAAATTTATTATAAAAAAGAATTAATTGATAGTTCAAATTATGATATAGATGAAAATTTTAAAAATGTATTAATTATTAAAAATATTCAACAATTATGGTTGAATTACGGAGATAATGAATTTGAGATATATCAATATGGAAATAATGAACCATTAAAATTTATTTTAGAATTGGATATTGATTACTCAAGAAGATTACGAAATAATGATTTTGGAGAAGAAGGAATTGAAGAAGAAGAAATTGAAGAATTAGAAATTGAAGAAGAAGAAATTGAAGAAGAAGAAATTGAAGAATTAGAAATTGAAGAATTTGAAATTGAAGAATTAGAAATTGAAGAATTTGAAATTGAAGAATTTGAAATTGAAGAATTAGAAATTAAAGAATTAGAAATTGAAGAATTAGAAATTGAAGAAACAATAAAAGAGTTAGAAGAAGAAAAAATTGAAGAAGAACAAAAAATAAATGATGAAGAAGAAACAGAAGAAAAAATAGAAAAAGAAGAAATAGAAGAAAAAATAAATGAAGAAGAAATAGAAGAAAAAATACCAAAAGAAGAAATAGAAGAAGGAGAAATAAATTATTTTGATGTAATATTTAATCATAATATATATAAAAAAGTTGAAAATCAAGATATTTATATAATAATTTCAACCAAATCACAAATTGACAAAATTTCTTATAAACATAATATTCAATCAAAAATACAAACTCTTGAAAAACCTTCATGGGAAAATACTTTTGTATTAAAAACTAATATTTCAAGTGGATATTTTACTTTTATGTATGAAGATAAAATTCTAAGAGAAAGTGTAAAAAATAAAGTTTATATTGTTAATGATATTTCTACATTTATTGATGAAAATATTGATGAATGTCAAATAAATAAATTGTCTCTTTATTTTAATTCTAGTAAAAATTCTAATTATTCTGATTCTCAAGAAAATAATTATGATAATGATTCTGAAGTTAGTTTCACTAATTTTAATTTAATCAAAAACAATTTTAATTTAGAAAATGATATAATATATTTGCTAAATTCTACTACAAATGAATACTTTTTTTTTTATTTTTCAAATCCTGAAAATTTAATTTCTTCTCTCGGATATGAAATATTAAATGATATTTACAATTTATATATTATAAGAAAAGATTACACAGATATTGATGATTATATTCTTTTTAAAAAGAAATTTATTTTTTCAAATATGAAACTTATATCTTTAATTTATGGAGATATAACTTCAAATACAATAAAAGCAACAATCGAATCTTTATGTTATAATATAAATTTATTAACATTAGAATCAAGTGAGAATGAAAAATTTCATACAAACAATTGTTCAAATATTCAAGACAATATTATAGTATGTTATTTTGAAATTAATTTACCTATTTCAAATAATTATTATATTTTATATGATGGCAAAAAATTTGGTGAAATAAGTCCAAATCTAGAATTTACATTTTATGTAAAAACAGAAATGACACAAAGTGGAAAAGCAAGATTTATAGTAACAGTTACAAATGATAGATATACTTCTTTAAGTATTTCAAATTTTATAATTATGAATTATTATAATGACTCACTTTGTAAAAATATAACTAATGAGGATATAATTTATAAAGATGAAAAAACTGCATATATAGAAATTCCAAAAATATATGATATTCTTTATCTCAAATCAATTATTTTATTTAACGGAGAAGAATATGAAATAGGAACACCTAAAGATTTAATCATTAACTTTATTCAAATAAATATAGTTTCTTCAAATACTTTTTATTCAAGTAATGATTTTGATTTAATTTCTTTTACAGTTCATTCAGAAATAAGTGAATTTTCATTGGTTAATTCTGAATCAATTGAGAATAGAATAAGTTGTGATAATATTGGAAATAATAATTATCAATGCTTTTCATATTCAATTGAATATGGAAAAACATATTATATCAATAATGATTATGATGCAAGTTTACACACAGTAAAATATTATTATACAGTTGAAAATAACAGAACAATGTATTTATTTTTGAAAAGTGATAGAAGACATGATAATATTTCTATAGCATTATATAACTCAAAAACAAATGTAAAAGAAGGTAATTTTACATCTAATCCTGACAATATTACTGAAGATGGCATCTTTATAAACAGATATTCAATTAATCTAACACAAATAGGATATTACTATTTAGAAATAGATAACACAAAATACTTAGATAATATAATAAAAATAGGAACATCCTTCTCCGAAAATGAAAGTATTGAAAGTATTACAATTGGAACTCTTTATTCTTTTTATCAATATAAAATGATTTTCCTTGTACAATTCCAAAATATCAAATCAATTCAAATTGAAGATATTTCAATAATTCAATTGGAAAATGAAAATACAACAATAGAATCTTATTGTAATACTTTATTAAATAATAATATAACAATAATATGTGAAGTACCTCCTTATTTAAATTCAACAGGAGATTTTGATTTAAAATATATAAATGATAAATTTCAAAAAATTAAATTATCAAGCAATATTTCAATTAAAAAACAAACAAATAAAACACTTCCAGAACCAATTCCTAGATATATAATTCAATTAAAAGGAAATGAAAATAATAATACATCAGAAATATCTGATAATTATTATATATATTCTGTTGATAAAGATTTCACTAAAAATGATAAAGATAATTATATTATTCCAAATGAAGTAGAAAATTCTGATGATGAAGATTATAAAGAAATGGATGAATTAGAAAAAAAATTATGTACTCTTCCTTTAGGAAATTATTTATTAAAATATATTATAAATGATGGTGATATTGTATTTATTCCTGATATTTTTATTTATAATAAAAACTTTGATATAACTGGAAAAAATTATTTTATTACTTTAAATAATACAAATTTATCAAATATTAAAATACCATTTAGTGAAGGATATCATCATAATCAAATAATGGAAGTAAAATTTATTTTTATTGAAAACTATAAAAGTTTAAAATATTATCAAATAAAAAATTTTGTTTTTAACATAGACAATAATTCATTAATATTTGATGATGATATTCAAATAGAATCAGGAGAATATAGAATTGAAATTTCAGGTTTCATTAAAACTTTCTATTTCTATGTTTATTGCATTATTATGCCTGAAGAATTAAAAGTTCAAAAATTTGGTTTTGCAGAAAATGAAAAAAATATAATGTTTGATTTGGAAAATAATGGATTTTATATTTTAAAAGATATAATAAGTAACATCACATTAAATGATGAAAACATTGATTTTAAAATTTTATTTTGTACAAATACTTTTTGTAGAATTACTCTAAATGTTGATTTTTCTTTGAGGATGAATAATGAAAAAAAAAAAGTTTTTAATTTAAAATTTTATTATGATAATCAAACTGATTATTTTCCATTTACAGTTGAATTAAATATTTTTTCAAGTGAATATTTCTCAAATTATCTCCCTCTAATAAATAATGAAGAAAAATACTTATTATTTAATTTAATTAATTCATCTTCAAATAATTATACTGGCATTTTCCCATATTCACAAGAAACAAATGAATTAATAACATTTAATTTGTTTTCTGTTGATTTTCCATATTATCAAAATTTCTCTTTCATAAATGATAACGAATATTATACTTTTAAATTTGTATTATTATCAAAATATACAAATAATCATACAATTTTAATAAAGAATTTAAATAATAATTCCTTATATTATAATCAAACATTATATTATAATTATACAAAAGAAGAAGAAGAAGAAGAACAAAAAAATGAAGTAATAGAATGTGATGAAACAGGTCAAATTTATACAACTGTAGATTTTGAGAAAAAATGTATTTCATGTAAAGAAATTGATTCATTAAAACGATATAAAGATTTAAATAAAAATGAATGTGTTAATGAATGTTCAAGTGGTTATTTATATATTCCTCATGAAGAATGTTATGAACAATGTATAGATGCAAATACAAAAAGAACTTTATATATTGAAGAAGGAAAATGTGTTTTTGAATGTTCTGAAAATTATGGTTTATTATCAAATGAAGATAATACATGTTATAAATGTTTTGATTATTATTTAATTGAAGCTAATGGAAATTGTATAAAAGTAAATGATTCATTATATAATGAATTAAAAGGATTTAAATTAAAAGATGAATATGTTAATTCATGTGATAATTATAATTGTGAAAATAATGGAGAATGTTATTTAAAAAATAATGAAGCAGATTGTAAATGTATGGAAGGTTATTATGGTTTTAAATGTGAAATAGGATATGAAAGTAGTATTTTTAAATTAGATTTAATTATTAAAAGTTTTATAAATGCAAAAGCTTATTATTATGATCCTTATGAAGAAAGAGGGAGAAGTTATTATGATATTGATGGTACTATAATTTATGATTTAGATAATGAAAGAAATCTAAATGAAATCAAACAAATTAGTAATTTAATTAGAAATATTGAATTATATAATAATATTAGTCAAGAACAAATAAGGAAATTATTTTCTTTAATTGAATCTATGATTATTAAAATGATAAATGGTGATATTGAAGTTAATTCTAATATTTTACATTTTATTGATCTTTATATTATATTGGCTTATAATGATTTTCAAAATAAAATGTCTGATTCAAAAAGATTTTTACAAGAAGAAGGAAATGATGAAATATTATATAAAGAAATTAATGGAATAGAAGACCTATACAAAGGAATATCTTTTTCAAAAGAAATTTATCAAAAAATAACATTAAATGAAATTTCTAATAATGGTTTTTCATCTGAAATTAATTATCATAAATATAGATGGCTATATTATATGAGATGGTATACAAATGATAATGATTTCTTAAATACATGTAAACAAAAAGATGAAATAATTTGTTTTGATTTATCAGATTGTAATTATGATTCAAATACAATATTTCTTGAGATTTCAATTCCTGGAAATATAAATTTTTTAACAAATAATTCCAATTTTTCAACTAATATAATTAATGCTTATAATTATAATGAAACAAATAATGATTTAGTTATTAATAATATAACCCAATGTAATAATGTTATTGCTTTTTTATCTCCAACAATAAATCTTAACATTGAAAAATATAAAGAATTTATCAAAGAAAAAATTGATATTTATAATCCTTATGAAGAAGCTTATAATGAAACTTGTTATATTACTAAAAATTTAGACTATGATATAACTCAAAAGTTCAGAAAATTAAAAATTTATGAAAATAAAACTTTTGAAAGTGAGCATTGTATTTATGATGGAATTGATTTAGATTATGAAAAAATAAAAATGAATTGTAGTTACATAGAAAACTATTCATATTTATTTATAGTTCAAGAAAGGTATTTAAATTTAAGTCTTCCAAATAAAGTAAAAAATATATTTTTCAATTGTTCTACTAAAATAAAAGGACTTTATATTGGATTTATTCTAATTTTTGTTTTAATGATAGTTTTTGTGTTTTTATGTTTGAAGAAAAAAAATACATATATTATTGATGATAAAGATTACTTTGAAGCAACAAACTCTAAAAAAAGAGAAGAAAGTTTAAAAAAAGAAAATAAAGATTCTTCAAATAACAATTCAAATTATAGTATAAAGAAAAATATATATAGAAATAGAAATAGTGAAATTTTATTAAATGAAAGAGACCAATCCTATTTAAAGGATTTTGAAAAACAAAAAGAATCAAAAGGAGAAATTAGTTATGAATCTTACAAAGAAAATAATAATGAAGTTAATAATCATAATGAAAAAAATAGTGAAATTAATGATGTAGAGAATGAAAATAATAATTATATTAAAAATAACAATAAAAATAATAGTGAAATTAATGATGAAGAGAATAGAGATAATAATTCATTAAATAGTAAAAATAAAAATACAAGTGAAATTAATGAATCTAACAATGAAAATAATCTAGAATCTATAGAAAATAATAATGATGATGATGATTCTGATATTGAAGGAAAGATTTCATTTACTAATGAAATTGTTATAAATAAAAAAATAATTAATTCAAAACTAGAAAATAACCATAATGAAAAAAAAATAAAAAATGGGGAAGAAAATAAAAAAAAAGAAGAAAAAGAATATAAAAAAATAGATAATAAGGTAGAGGATAAAAAAAAAAATAATGAAAAAGAAGAAAATACATTTGATAATATTGCTAACTTTAAAAAAATAAATCCCCCTGTTAAAAAAGGAGGAGTTAAAGTTATAATATGGGATGAAATAGAAAAAAAAAGTGAAGAAGAAGACAATTCAATAGATAACAATAAAGAAGAACTTAACATAAATGATATTAATTTTGAAGGTTTTAAAGATGATAATTATAATATAAATAAAATGAATATTAATGATAAAAATAAAGAAAACCCACCTGAATTTGTTATGTCTCATGATGAAAATTTAACTCAAAAATTGAATAAAAATAATCATTTAGGAAATAATAGTGAAAATAACTTTCTTAATGAAAATACTCAAGAAAATTCAATCAATAATTCTTTTTGTGATATTTTCACAAATAATATAATTCAATGTTTTTATAATAGGAATTATATAAATGATTGGATTAATATTTTTTTCATTATTTTTCTTATTATATTATTATTTGGATTTAATTCAATTTTTTATACAGAAAGTTTAATTGAAAAAAGAAATTATGATAAAAATAAAGATTCATTTCTTTATCCTTTGAAAAAGGAATTACTAAAAATTATTTTATCAATAATTATAACAATACTATTAAATATTTTTATAAAATTAATCATATTCATCATAATAGAAAAAATAAAAAAAGAAAATAATGAAAAAATTAGAATAATTATTGAATCTATAATTAAGATTATAATCTTTTTATTTTTCATTTTCTATATAATTGTGTTTTGTTATTATTATAGAAAAACAAAAAAAAACTGGTTAATTGGAGGATTTTTAAGTCTTTTAATATTATTAGTAATAACTCCAATTTTAGTTTTGTTTATATCTATATTTGAGTTTGCTAAATGTAAATTTATTAAAAAATTATTTTTATTTAAATAAACATTTTATTTCTCTTTTAAAGAATTAATAATTTCACTTTAAAATTAATTTATTCTTTTTTTATTGATTGAATATTAAAGGTTTGTTATATGATTATAAATAATATCCTTAATATAAGTTTGATTCTTATTTTTTTAAAGATTAATTTATTATATAAAAATCTTAATTTTATCTATTTATTGAGCAATAGCATTTAAATAATAAATATTTCATTTAAATTAATAAAATATTTTTATTTATTGGTCTTTTAATAAAAAATTTTAATCAAATAAAGCCATGGGGATTGGGGATTGGGGATTGGGGATTGGGGATTGGGGATTGGG
>JAJJKW010002092.1:0-14300 GCA_023805745.1 Isotricha sp. YL-2021b | reverse complement strand
ATTTTGACAAAATGAATGAAAACATTTTGGTAATGTTGTTTCTGTATTTTTGATATATAATTCTTCACAAATATTACATTGATCTTTTTGTTCTGATATACTATCTATTAATTTATCATTTAATGATTCTTCTTCTTCAATATAATTTAAATGTTCTTTTTTTAATTTTCCACAAATAAAACAATATGAATTATTTAAAGGATCATTAACAAAAAAATGTTGAATAATTCCATTTTGTTGACTTAAATAATCTAAAGCATGTTCTAAATTATTTGGAAGATAATAAGAAACTAATCTTTTTGAATATTTATAATCATATCCTAAATCTACTAAATTTGAAATAATAGGATTAGAAGAATAAATTGATAAATTAGATTCATCTATAAATTTATTAGATTCCATTTATTTAATTATAAAAAATATGAAAACAAAAAATCATGAAAAAATTATCGAAGAATATCAAAATAAAATAAGTGAATATTTAAGAAAAAATAATCAATTAGATTTAGAAATATCAGATTTAGAAAAATCAATAGAAATAAATCAAAATATAATATTTTCATATTTACCAAATAATGAAGAAGTAAATAAATTAAAAGAAGATTTATTTGAAACAATTTCAAAATATTTATTATTAATAGATGAAAAATCAGAATGTGAATCTCAATTAATAAAATTATCTCAAATAATAAATAATTTACCTGAAGAAATACAAATGTTAAAATTAGTAAATGAAGAATTAAAAAATGAATTAAATGAAAAAATAAATCAAATATATAAATTAGAAAAAGATATAGAAAAACAAAGAAAATCAGCATTATTTAAAGAAGCAATAAAAGAAATATATGTAATGAGTCCTACTAAAAATAATTTAGAATTATTTAATAAAATAATAACAACTCAAGATGATATAGATAAATTAAATGATGATAAAGGAGATAAAAGAGAATGTAAAATGTTAGAAGTTGCAGTTAAATGTTTAGAAGAACAATTAAATAAAATAAATAAAGAAAATGATAGTAAAGAAATTATTAGAACAAATACTAAAGAATATGATAATATTATTATTGATAATAATAATTCTGAAAGTAATGATTCTTTTGAAGAAAATGAAGAAAATAATTCTTTTTCTAATGATGATTTTACTTTAATTGAAGAAAATCCTGAAAATATTAAAAAAGAAATTGAAAATTATAAAAATGAAATTAATAAATTAGAAAATGAAAATAAAAATTATAAAAATGAAATTGAAAAATATAAAAATGATTATAAAGATTTAAGAGAAGAAATTCATAAATTATTAAAATATATTAAAAAAAGTTCTAATTCAACACAAGATACAACATCAACTTCAATAATAAATTCTTCAAATACAAAAAACAGTAAAAAAAAATAAAATTTATAAACAATTTATAAATATTTTAATTATAATAAATTATAATTTAAATAACTAATTAATTTTTAATAACTGATAAATATTTTTAATTTTTTTAAAAATATTAAATATTAAAATTTTTTTAAAAACAATTTTTTAAATTTGAATTAATTTGAAAAAAATTTATTGTATTAATTTAAATTGTAGTATATAAATTAAATATATTATAAATAATTGTTATTCAAAATAGAATGAAAAATAATTATTCAAAAAAATATGAATTAAAGAATAAAATTTTTATATTTGAAAAAAAACTATTTATAAATATATAAATATTTAAAGCTCAAGCTAAAATAGAATTTTAAAATTATTAGTAATTTAAAAGCTATTTTTTATTTCTTTCTGAATAAAAACCATAAAAATTATCTTGCATAAGTAATGGTTTAATTTTTTTTCCATCATTTTGCTTTAAATAAAACAATTTTTTTTCTTTATCATTTGGAATCTTATTTTTAAATAATTCAATTTCTTCATTTCTTCCTAATACACTTCTCATTTTTTTATGAGTTTTTTTATTTGGTAAAACAGAAATTAAATTTGAATTAAATAAAGTTTTCTTTTCCTTATTTTTATAATTATTATTTTTAAAATCATTAAATTTAATATTAAGATTATCTCTATTATGATTATTATCAATAGTATTAAATGATAATAATTTTATTTTTTTATCCTTTACTGAAGAAGTAACATTAATTTTTGGCATTGATAAAGTAGTTTTATGATTAATTTGTCTAATTGAATTATTTGTTAAAGATGAAATATTTACTTTTATATTTCTTGATGTTGAATTATTTATTGTATTATAATTTGTTGAATCTGGAGAAATAGATTTTAATGTTTTATTAAATAATTTATTTGATTTATTTTTATAATCCATTATTGTTTTAAATTTTTCAGATTCTATTAAAGATAATTTTGATTTATTTTTCAAATTTGGAATTGATAATTTAATTTTGCTTTTATTAATTGATGTTATTACTGTCTTATTTTCATATTTTATAATTATATCAATTAAATTCTGAATTTCTTTTTCTTCATTATCATTTTCTTCAGATAATCCAAAAATATTTAAATTTCTTTTTTTTAAACCAAAAACAATTCTTAATACAGATTCACTTTGGTTTAAAATTTCATTATATGCAGTATCATTAATTATATTATCATTTTTATTTTTATCTTTTCTTTTGTTTAATGATTTTTTATTATTTATTCTTTGTTCTTCTAATTCTTGAATTTGATCAATAACTTTTTGTTTTCTTAAAATATTTCTATAAATAAATTTAGCCTCAAAAAGAGGTGTATAATTAGGAAAAATTACTGAAGTTTCATTATAATATTTAAAAATTTTTTTTAATTTTGTTATAGATTCTTTTTTTTTGTAAAATCTTTTATGAAATTCTGAATTATCATCAACAATTAAATATTCTTTAAATAATGCCACAAGATGACATTTTCCATTTGATAATAAATTATCTAACATAAGATTATTAAATGATGTTCCTATTTTTTTATAATGCTTTTTTAATAATAAATTTGCTCTTTTCTCTAGATTTAAAAGGGAAATTGGTGAATTATATTTTTTATTAGATAATCTAATCTTTCCTGAATAAAATATATTTTTTTTCATATTTATTTTTTAATTTTTATGAAAAAAAACATTTAATTTATAAATAATTTTCAAGAAAATTGTCAAATTAATGTATCAATTGTTTTTCTTTATTAATTAATTTTATTTGATTATTTTTAAAAAAATTTGATTCAAATAACAATACAATTATAAAAGTATAATTGGAGAAAAATTTGGAAAAATGAAAAAAATTTTGTGATATATCAAATTATATTTATTGATTTAAATAAATTTATCAATAATTATATATTTATTTATATAAAATTAATTTATCAATAATTATATATTTATTTAAAAAAATAATTATAATAAATGAATGTTAGTAAAAAAGAATTAATACATTCAAATCGCCAAAATGATTTACTTAAAAATCTTAATAATGAATATTTTCAATTATTTAATTATAAAAATGGAATCTCAAAAAATAATAATTCAAAAAAAGAAATCTTAATAAATTTAAATAATCAAGTCGAAACATTAGAAAATTTATTAAATGAAAAAAGAAGTGAGTTAAATAAAATTAATAAAAATTATAATTCAACAGAGAAAAAAGAAAAAAAAAATAGTAATAATGATATAAATGTTCTAGATTTAGATATAGAATTAAGTAAATTAAGAATTAAAATTGAAGAAACTGAAATAAATAGTAATAAATTAACATTTGAAAATAAAAAATTAAAAAAAGAAATTAAAGAGATTAAAAATAAACAAGAAAAAGAAATAAATATTCTTAATACTCTTCATCAAAAAGAAATAGATAGTTATAAAAAAGAAATAAAAAATTTAAATAAAAAAATAAATAACAATTGTTCGAATATTAATAATTATAATATTTTAAATACAAATGGAAATGGATCAAATCTTTTTTTGGAAAAAAAATTCAATGAATATACAAAATCAATTAATTATTATAAAGAAGAAAATTATAATTTAGAAAAATTACTTCAGAATTATAAAAAACAAAATGAGGAGAAAAATTTAATAATAGAAAATCAAAATAAAATAATTAATCAATTAAAAAATGATTATGAAACAATAATAAATGATTTAAAAAATAAAATATTATTAATCAAAGAAGAAAAACAAAATGAAATAAATATTAAAAACAAATCTTTAAAAGAATTAAAAATTCAAAATGAAAAAGTAAAAAAACAAATCTCAGATTTAAAATCATATTATAAAAAAATAAATGAAGATATTGTTGAAGCAAATAAAATCTTTATAAAAAAAAAGAAACAATTTTATGAGGAAAGTTTAGAAAAAGAGGATAAATTAAATGAATATAAAGAACAAATTAATATATTACAAAGGAAAATAGAAGAATTATCTAAAGATTGTCTTTCTTTAAACTTAAAAGGGAAAACATATAATTCTATTTTTGTCAGAAATAATTCAAGTAATCCAATTCAAAAGTATACTTCATCAACATATAATCCTTCAAAACCTTTAAAATTTAATTTAAGTAATTCTCAAAATGATAGTTTTTTAAGAAAAGAATCAATGTATTTAATTAAAAAATATAAATAATTTAATCAAAAGAATTATTTGAATGTGATTTAAAATAAAATTACATTATATTAAATAGTTAAAAATATTTATTTAATTTTTATTAAAGAAGAAATGTTAATATAAACAATGTAATTTATAATAAAAATTTTATAATTATTTCAATTATAAATTCATAAAAAAATTATTTAAAATAAATTCTTTTTTTTTTAAAATTTATTTCAATAAATCATTATTTTTTAATGTCAGTTAAATCGAATTTTCTCAAATATGTTATTAATGGGGAAACAATAAACAATAATTTAAGAAATACTTTTTTTACAACTATTTATACATCAAATGAAAATTCAACAATAGAAAAACCAAATTTAAAAAAAAAATTTATTATACGTTCACTTGATAAAGATAAAATAAAATTAAGTTTAAGACAAGAATTAAAGGAAAAGTTATTATTAAATGATAGACATACTTTTTCATATGCAAATAATATGAATAATGAAAAAACTTCATTTCATTCTGCTAAAAATAGTATAAATTTTAATTTAGTTACAAAAATTAAAAAAGCTTCTTTCTTGAAAAATTTGTTTAAAAATTTTTTATCTTCTTTAAAAGAAAATTATAAATCATTATATAATGAATTTTTAGAAGATTTAGATTTATTTTCAAAAGAAACTGAATTAATAAGAAATTCTGATATTTATCAATATGATATCTTTAGTTCTATATTTAATAAATTTACTAAAAAAATAGTATTTTCAAAAACAGATATAATTATAAATAATGGTTATTTAACTTTATTTGAAAATTTATTTAAAGATTATATAAATCTTTTATCAAAAAATACAAATCAAAGATGTACTAAATTTATCTCTAATTATCATTTTTTTTATAAAAAATTATTTTTATTAAATTCTCAAATTTATTATGATAAAATTATAGATAAAGAAAAAGAATTAGATAACTCAAAAGATATTATAAAATTATTAAAAGAACAGACATTAAATTTAGAACAAATAAATTTGTCAAATAATCATCAAAAAGAGAATTTTGAAGCTATAAAAAATAATTTAGAAGAAATAATTGATGGACAATCAAATGATTTGGAAAATTTGAAGAATAAAATAAATAATCTTGAAACACAAATTAAAATAAAAGATTATGAAATTAAATCAATAACACTTAAATTGGAAGAAACAAAGAAAAATATTAATAATCAAAAAGTAAAAATTTCTCTTGATGATAATATATCAAATGACAATAATCTAATAGATTATCAAGAAAAATTAGATTATGAATATTTACTTGGTAATCGTTTAGAAAGAATTCGTTTTTTAAGATTTAAAATAGATGCCAGAAAAAAAAATAAAATAAATGAGTAAATTATTATTATTTTTTTTCAATTTAAATTTTATAAATGAATTTATTAATCAAAATTCCTAAAAAAAAACTTTTTTCTTAATCTCTTCATATATATAATATTAATTAAACAGTTTTTCAAATCTATTAATTTGTTTTATTATATCTCAATATATATTTTATTACATTTCTTATGTTTTTATACTGAATTATAATAGTGATTCTTCAGTCATGATAAAATAATTATTTAAATATATAAATATTAAAATAAATGTCTGAAGGAGAAGAAATCACTTCAATAATATTTGATTTAGGTTCTTATAATTTTAGAATAGGAATTTCAGGAAATGATTCTCCTTTATTTACTTTAAATCCATATGTAACATTAAAAAATGAAAATGAATTATTATTTTCTAAAGAAGATTTAATTGAATCTTCTAATAATCCAAATTCAAAAATATTTTCAATAATGAATCAAAATGAAGATTGTAATATTATAAATTTTAATTATTTTGAATCATACTTTGAAAATGAAATAATAACTAAAAAAATAATAAATGATAATATATTTTTACATCCATTTTTATTTTCTGAGCCAGTAATTCAAAATAAGGAAATAAGAAGAAAATTAGTAGAATATTTATTTGAAAAATTTTCAATTCCTTCTTTTTTTATTTGTAATACTCCAGTTTTAGCTTCATTTTCATTTGGAAAAATAACTTGTTTAATGTTTGATAGTGGTCATAATCATACAACAGCAATTCCAGTTAATGATGGTTTAATATTAAAAAATGCTAAAGTAAATTGTGAAATAAATGGTAAATTTATTGATAATGAAATAAAAAAAAATATTCAAGAAAAAATTGGTATTATATCGAATTCCGAATATATTTGTAATAATATTATTTCAGATATTAAAAAAAAAATTATTAATTTAACAGAAAATAATAATACAATAATATATAATTTACCAGATAATAGGAAAATTGAATTATTAAAAAGTGATAGAGATAAATATGAAAATTTAATGTATTTAAATGATAATAATAATTATAGTCAAATAATATTTAATTCAGTAAATTTAGTAACACAAGATATAAAAAAGGAATTAATGAATAATATATATTTATATGGTGGAAATACATTAATTTCAGAAGATATATGTAATAAAATAAGAGAAGGAATAATTCCAAAAGTAAGTCATACAACAAATGTTAGAGTTTCTAAACATCCAAAAAAAGAAGATAGATGTAATGCTTGTTGGTTAGGTTGTAGTATACTTTCTTCTCTTGGAACTTTTAATGAAATTAGTATTAAAAAAGAAGAATATGAAGAACATGGATCTACTGTTGTTGATAGAAAATGCATTTAATATATTATATTTTTCTTATTTTAATTTTTGTTAATTTTTTTCACTTTTTTATTTAAAATAAATAAAAATTTTATCCGTTATTTAAGTAAATAATATTCTTTTGCCTATATTTTTCCAATACTGCTCTTATAATTAATAATTCTTTTGTTATTAAATTATCTTGATTTAATATAAGTAATTTATTATTATTTTCTTTTTTTCTTTTTATTTCCGTTATTTTTTTATTTATTTGATTAACAGTTATAACAAAAGTATAATGAAAGATTTCAAATATATAATTTTTTTCATTTTTATCATATTGGACATTTACTTTTAAATTTAAAGAATTTAATAATTTTTTTATTAATGATAAAATCTATAAATTAAAAAATAAATATTACATTGTAATTTAATTGAATTATATCAATATCTTTATTATTTTGATTTTTATAATTTTCATCTTCTTGTTGAATTTTTATTTTACCATTTCTATATGATACTAAATTTTGGTTATTTTGGTTAAAATGTAAATTGTTATTATCTTCATTATTATTCCTATTTACTTTATTTCCCAATAAATTTTTTTTTAATTCAAGAATTTGTTCATAAGACATTTGATATTCTTTTCTTTTGATAAAGTCAAAATTATCATCTGATGAAGAATTAATCAAATGTTCATTAAAAGTATAATCTGTCATAACATTTCTTTTTAAATTATTTAATTTTTTTTCATTTAAAAAAGGATGTAATGAAATTCTATTTGAAATATTACATAAATTTTTAATTATTTCTTTTGGATTATATAAGTTTATTTTTGGATTAATTTGTCTTTTTACTTCTGTTAATTTATTAATGTTTCTAATTTTTTATAATTATTTTTTTATATTATACTCATCTTTTTTATAATTTCCTTCATAATTGTTGTATTTTGGAATATTTTTAAAATTAATTTCTTTTCCTCCATTATATTGCATTATATTTATTTTATTTGGTGAAAAAAAAGAATTAATAATAATTAAAAAAAATTATTTAACACTTTTATTTATATGTCTTTTAGCTTTATCTTTTTTTTGAGAAGAATAAAAGTTATTATAAAATTCTTTAATAGCTAAATAATTAATAGTTTTTGTATTTTTTTTTGAAGTTGTTAAAGGTTCAAATATAATTTCTTTATTTTCATTAGAATTACTTCTTTTTTTTAAATTATCTTTAGATAATTCAGTTTTCATTCTTAAATAAATAGGACTTTGTAATCTTTTAGGAGCTTTTATTTTTGGAAGAGAAATACTTTGACATGATAAAGGATTTTGAAAATAAAGAAAAGAATCTTTACTCAAATCCTTTTTAATATAATTTAACTCAGTTTGAAATAAATTTCTTGAATAATTGTTTTTTATTTGTCTTATTGATACAATTCCTTTTGAATTATCAAAAGAATCATCTGAAAAATGAACTTTATATTTATCTTTTGATAAAGAATTATAAGATTTAAATGGTCTATGATAAATAAATCTTTTTAAATTTGATAAATTAATTTTATAATTATTATTACTTGAATTAAAATGTTTAATTTCATTTAATTTTGGAGTTTTATTTCCTTTTAAAACATTAATTAAATGTTTATTTATTTTTGTATCATGATTTAAAGGTTTAATATTTTTAACTTCGAAAATATTTAATTTAGGAATAAATTCTTCAACTTCATCTTTTTTTTTTTTTGTATATTCAAAATCAATTTTCATAAGAACAGAGTTTTTAATAAAAATTAATCTTTCAATTATATTTTTAAGTTGTTCAAAACCATCTTTAATAATTCCTTTTTTTAATAATTCAATATCAGGAACTTTATCATGATCTTTTTTAGGTTCTAAAAATCCATCAATAGGCATTCTATAAAGTGTTGCTTTATCACTTTTTATTTTTACAGAATAAAGACTTTTTCTTTTATTATATTTATATTCCCAAATTCCAAAACTTTCTCTTGTATTACATACATATAAAGAATAATTATTTTTTGCTTTTATATATTCATTTAATGATGTTAATGAATTTTTTAATTTTAATGTATCATCAAATTCTCTTTTTTGAAAATTTATATCAAATTCTTTAAATTTTTGTATTAATTTTTTTATATCCAATATATTTTTATTTGGTAAATATGCTTCAACTAAACCATTTCTTAATAAATATATATAATCAATTTTTTCATTTTCAGAAAAAATTTCTTCTCCTTTTGATAATTCAATTTTTTCTAAATTATAAAAATAATATTTATCAAAATTATACCTTCTAATTGACATAAAAATAGTTCCATAATAAATTTTATCAATTTCATTTTGTTTAACTTCTCTTTGTTCAGTTGTTATACAACCAGAATATAATTTCTTATTCATCACTAATAATAAAGTTTCATCTTTTTCACAAATTGCAGTTTCTCTTCTAATATTACCTTCATCTTCTAATCTAAATCTTCCAAAATATTCTTTTTCTTCTAAAGTTTTAATTATTAAATTAGTTAAAATTTTTACTTTTTTTATTTCATTTCTTACATGAGTAAAATAAAAATCTTCTGATTCATTTAATGAACTTAAAGTTTTTTGAAAATAATCATTTATTGACATTTCTCCTAATTGAATTGATTTAAATTCAAAATCTTCTATATTTTTTTTATTATATTTTAAAAAATTAAAGATTTTTTGAAGATCTCCATCATATAATAATTCACAAAATTTAATTTTAAATAATATATTTTCAAAATTTTGAATATCACTATTTTTATATAATGGAAATATTTTTTTATTAGCTTTAACAGTTTTATTTAAAAGAAATAAATCTTTAGAATTAGAATACAAATAATATAAATATCTATAATAATCATAAGCACTCATTTCTTTAATTGAATTTTGTATTTTAAATAAATTAACTTCTCCTTTAATTAAAACATAAATATTTTCTGCAATATCACCTTCATAATAAATAACATCTTTATTATTATAAGTTTTAATAGTCATAAATTGAGTAGAAAAAAAAAGTAATTGTTGTAAATCTAAATGTCCTTCTTCTATTTCTTCTCTCATATTATATGCAAAACGAGTATGTTGTAAAAATTCATATAAATCACTTATATCTTTTGGTGTTCTATTTCTTAATAATTTTTTTAATATTTTTTGAGCTATTGGAATTAATTGAGCATATGTTCTCTTTATTTTTACTGGAGATATTGGACTTAATTCGTTTGCTTGATTATTTTCTTCTTCAGAGTTATTTAAATTTGAAGTATTTGATGAAAAATCCATTTAATTTTTTTATTCATTTTAATTATCATTATCTTAATAATTAAATATTATAATAGAATATTTTAATAATTGTTTCTTCTTTTATTATTTTTAGTTTATTAATTAATAATATTCAATCTATTTTATATTTAGTTTAAAATCATCTTATATACTTATATAAAGTCTTGTCTCTTTTTCAAAAATATACTTTTTTTTTATTTTACTTATATCATAAGCTAGGAATCATAAAATATATGTTTTAAAAACTTTTTTGTATTATTTTATTAGTTTTGAAATAAAATTAATATGAAAATGAGAAGTAAGCATAGTAAAAATATAAAATAAAATTATCTTTTTTTTTCATTGAAAATATTCCTCTAATACATCCAAATATAATTATAATTCTACCAATATATTTAATATATTTTCACTTATTATATTCTTAAAATAACTCTTAAAGAGACTATTTTATCTTTCAATTAATTGTTATTTAGAAAATTTAAAAAATTAAAAAATCCAATTTCTTAATTTGTAAATATTGAATTCTATTATTTTAAATTCATATTCAAATTTAAAGTAATGTAAATAATTATAGTTATAATTATTTTTATTTTTGTCTTAATTTCATTAATAACTATTATTTATTATATTTATGTCTTTTTTAAATATTTATCATAAAAAAAGGATTGAAAATTTTTTTATAAGTTTTCCTTTTCATCTTTATTAAAGATTTTTTTCAATTTCAAATATTGATAACATTCTTTTTGAATTACTATTTATAATTAGAAAGTTTTTTATATAAATCAATTTTTATTTTATTTTTTGAAAAATTTTAATTTATTCTTTAATGATGTAACATTTTTTCAAAACTTAAATTGATTTTCATAATTATTAATTTTTATTTCTTTAAATAGCAAATTTTTTATTCATTTAAATCATCTATTTTTAATGTATTATGTTACTAAAATCATCAAATATATTTTTTTATTTTGGATGATAATATATATGAGATATATATTAGAATAAATATTTTTCTTAAATATCATATATTATATTTTAAAAAAATAATTTTAAATATTTAATTTACATAATTAATAAATAAAAGAATATACTGTCTAAATATATCAAATATAAAAATTATATTTATTTAATATATTATTAATATTAAATCTTATTTTTAATTAATCATAAATAAATATAAACAATTATGTTTATTTGATAATATTTTTCAATATTGATAATGATTTATTGAAAGAGTTCTTATTTGAATCTTTAATTTTGGTTGATGAGGAATACATTTGAAAGTAGATGAAATTATATAATATATTTTACCATGTTATTATTATTTAGATATTTTAAAATGTAATTGGTAAATAAACAGCAGAGAAATTATTAAATCATTTTTACTTATTTTCTTAAACATAAACAAAAAAATAAAAAGTTTTCTCATATTTCAAAGGGAAAGATTCATCTAAAAAATAAGAATTAGATTTGAAAATAAAATTATCGAAATTAATCAAAAATGACAAATTAATCTAAAACTTAAAGTTTTAATGTATTTTCTATCAAAATGAATAATTGAAATTTAAAGAAAATTATCTTTTTCAATATTAAATTCTTTGAAAAACATATGTAATTTATTTAAAAATAAATGATTTTAAAGACATTTGAGCAATAAATAAAAATAATTGAAAACAAAGAGATTATATAAAAGATTTATAAAAATAAAAAAAATAAATATATTAAATAATTTAATTAAATTCCTTTCAGTTTAATGAATAATAATTATAAATTCCAATCCAAACTTATAATCAACAAATATTTATATTGAAACCAAATTATTTGATAATAACTTTTATTTTATATCTTTCATATTTCACATTTATAACATTTTTATAAATTTTCTTTTACTCTTCTTTTAAAAACTCCATTCCTTTTTTGTTTGTTACATTTGATTTTTTTAAATGAGGTTTCTATAAAAAAACACAACAATAATGACATCATTTAAAAATAACATCTAATATAATTTTATTTTTTTTTCTAAAACCATAAATTTTGGATAAGGAATTCTTTTAAAAAAAAATATAAAAAAAAATGGGAGGAGAAATATCTAATTTAGAACAAGAAGGAAAAAATAATAAAACTCATAGAAAATCAATAGAAAAAAATAATCATGATTCATCTAATTCAACAAAGGAAAATACACCAGAGCAAAATATAGGACATCATAAAAGAAAAAAAGAAAAAGTTGCAATAGTAGCAAAAGATAAAAAAAGTTCAAATCAAGAGAAAAAAAATTTAGAATTAATTCATAAAAATAATCCAAATAAAGAAGATCATGATTTAATATATAATATAATAGATAAACATTTTTTTATGCAAACATTAAATCAACAAGCTCGAAATGAAATAATATTAACAATGTCATTATGTAAAGTAAAAAAAAATACAATATTATTTAAACAAGGTTCAATTGGAAATTATTGGTATATTGTTCATGAAGGACAATTAGAAAAAACATTTGATGAAACTAAAAAAATTATATTAAATAAAGGAGATTCATTTGGAGAATTAGCTTTAATATATGATTCTCCAAGAGATTCTACAGTAAAAGCAATTACAGATTGTCAATTATGGGTTTTAAAAAGAGAAGTTTTTAGAAAAATTTTAGATTATTTATTTACTTTAAATTATGATGAAAATAGAAAATTTTTAGATAGTATAAATTTACCTTTAGATAGTTCATTTAAAGCTATTTTAGCTAATAATTTATTACAACAAATTTATAAAAGTGGAGAAGTTATTTGTAAAGAAGGTGATTTAGGTAATTGTATGTATATTATAAAAAGTGGTGAAGTTAATTGTGTTAAAAATGGTAAAATTATAAGAACTTTAAAAAAAGGAGATAATTTTGGTCAAAAAGCTATTTTAGAAGGAAATAGAAGAACTTTAGATATTATTGCTAAAACTGATTGTACTCTTTGTTCTATTTCTGTTGAATTTTTTAAAACTCAAATTGGTGAAAATTATAAAGAAATATTACATTTTAGTTTTCTTAATTTAGCTTTTCAAAATTCAAAACTTTTTAATAGTATAAATTCAAAAATGTTAGAAAAAGTATTTCAATATTTTCATTTTCATAATTATAAAAATTCAGAAATTATATTTAAAAAAGGAGAAGTTCTTCATAATAAAATATATATAGTTTTAGAAGGAAATATAGTAAATAAAGTAACAAGTAAAGTAGAAGGAAAAAGAAATCATTTTTTTTATGAAAAAGAAGTATATGAAAATAAACAAATTCCAATTCCTCAAGATTTAATTGCAGATCCAGATTGTTTATTAGCATATATTGATTTTGAAAAATTAAAAAATGAATTAGGTGGAAATATGCAAAATATACAAAAAAAATCAAATCAAATGACATCATTTGATCAAATAACATTATTTAAAAATTTAAGTGATGATAAAATAGAATTATTACAAAGTAAATTATCAATCGAAAAATTTGAAAATGGAAGAAAAATAATAACTCAAGGAGAACAAGGAGATAAATTTTATATAATAAAAACAGGGAGAGTAGATTTTTTTGTAAATTCAAAATATGTTAGATCATTAAATGATAATGAAGAATTTGGTCAAAGATCTTTAATAATAAATGAAAAAAGATCTGCAACTGCAATTGCAAATGGACCTGTTGTTTGTTATACTTTAACTGCAAATGTTTTTAAAAGTATATTAGAACCAAAT
>JAJJKW010000626.1:0-14327 GCA_023805745.1 Isotricha sp. YL-2021b | reverse complement strand
CCCCAATCCCCAATCCCCATCCCCATTCAAATTGAACTTCAAATAAAATGAATTTTTTTAAATAAAATCATTATTTAATAAAAAATTTAAATAAATAATAATTGTTAATATAATATTTTAAAAGTTAAATAATTATTTAGTTATATTTAATTTATTACATTTAATTAATTTGATTATTTTTTTGAAAGATATTCAGAACATAAAATTTTTTTCATTCCATAAACAAAATTTTCATTTCTTTTATTTTTAACAAAAAATTCATCTAAAAAATTTTTTAACTCTTCAAATGAATGAATATTATAATTTTGCATTATTTTTTGGCAATAACTATAATAAATAGATTTTTCATTTAATTCATTAATCCAATCTAATAAAGTTTCAGTGGTAAAATTTTTATCAACATGATATTTTTGCCCAAATATATTTTTTAATTCAAAAACCAATTCTTCATATTTTTTATATTCAAATAATTTATTAATAATTTCATCATCATTTTTTATATTTAATATTTTTTTAATTTGTTCTAATATCAAATTATTTTTATTTTTTTCTTTTTCTATAAAATGTTCATTCACATATTTTTCATTATATTTATTTAAAACTTGAGAATTATAATCATAACTATTATTTCTACTAGAATCATATTTTCCTTTAAATTGATAAGGAATTATTCTTTGTCTTTGATAAGCTGAATTTGCTCTTTGAGATTTTTGATTATAAGTATGACTATAATTTGAAATTGAATTTCTTGTATTATGAAATATTTTTTTTATATTAGTATATATTTTAGGAGAATCTAAAGTCTGATGATTTTGTTTTTCAGGAATTTTTTTAAATTCTGAAATTTCAAAAACAGAATTTCTTTGTTTTTGAAAGTTATTATTATTTATTTTATTAAATATTTCTTTTGAATTATTATTATTATATTCTTCCATTATTTTTGGTTTTTGAAAAATTTCAAAAGTATTATTTTTATAACTATCTATTTGAGATGAATTTTCATTTCTTTCTCTTAAACTCAATGATGATTTATAATTTTGATATTTTTTATAAAGATATGCTTTTACATTTAAATTATTATTTGAATTATTGTTATTGGAATAATCTAATATATTTTTATTACTATTTGAATTATTTTTTAATGTAGTTGGATTATTAAAATAATTAACTTTTATACTTGTTCTTTTGTAATTTTCAGTAGTTTCTTTATTATTTGTTTTTGTGAATAAATCTTGTAAATTATTTGATTTTAAACTTATTGTACTATAATTTTTAGAAAAATATTTTTTATGAGAATTTTCCTTGTTGTTAATAAAATATTGTTTATTTAAAGTAAATGAATTTTGATTTCGATAACTTAATTTACCTTTAGAATTTGAATTATTTATGTTTTCTTTATTAGAATCTGAAGTATTTTTAGTTGAACTATATTGTTCTTCTTTTTTCTTTTTATTGATATTTTTTTTTTTTAAATTATTTTTTGAAAGTGAATTAATACCTTCAACAATACAATTTATTGTTTTATGATTTTTTGTTTTCACACAATCAATATTATTTCTTATTTCTAAGAGATCTCTTTCCATTTTTGTGAATTTATTATCAAAAGAGTCCATTTTTAAAATTTAAATTTTAAATTAAAAAAATTAAAAAATATTTTATTTAAAACATTAATGAAAGGCTATTATTTTATTTTTATTTTATTAATCTCATATTCTTTTCAAGAAGATGAATTAGTTTTAAATGATAATCCAATTTCAAATGTATTATTTTCAGAACAATCCAAATGTTACAACATAAAATATAATGATTCTAATTCAACTTTTTATTTAAATCTTATTTCCAAAACAAAAAATATATTTCTCTATTATAATAATAATATGAATGGTTCTACATTAAATATAAATTCAACATTTAAACAAGTTGAAATTAATTATAATTTAATTTCTAGTATAAAAAGTATTTGTCTTAAATCTTTAGATAATAATATTTTAGAATATGAAATTCAACTAATTTCTCATTCAAATTCACCTAATTTTAGACTTCATGATAATATTGTTTATACATTAATGTCATATCAAGGAGAAAAAATAACATATCAATCAAAAAATAAAAAAAATTCAAAAGTTTTTATAAGAGAAATAAATGGGGAAATAAACGTTCAACTACAATGTATTAATTCTGATAATTGTGAACAAAAGCAAAAAAATAATTTATATAAAATTTCGAATAAAAATTATTTTTTTTATGAAGTTAATCCAGAAAATCATTTAATTTCAATAGAATGTATAAATGAAATATCATGTAAATATTCAATTATTTTTTATAAAAGTTTTAAAGAAAGTACTCAATTAGATGAAAATATTGATTTATATAATATTGTTTTAGAAAATGAAGTAGATTTCTATAATATTTATTTAAATAATAATTTAACTGAAAAAATGTATCTTTTCATTTATACTTTTATGAATGAGACTAATGTTCAAATCAATACTAATAAAGGAATAAATGTAGTTTCTTATTATTATGATAATGTTAAAATATATGAATTTAATAAAGCTTATAAAGTTAATAATTCATTAATGGGAAATTATAATATTTCTATAAGTTCTAAGGGGAAATGCCTTTATTCAATTTATTATTTTTCAAAATTAACTAACACAAATAGTCAAATTTTATTTAAAAATTATCCTGTTTTATCCTTTATTCCTTATGCACAAAGAAACGAAGTATTTGAATATAATTTTAATAATGAAGTATATTTAAAAGGATATAAAATTATGTTTCAATCTATTAATTGTAATATAGAAATTAATAGTAAAAATAAAATTATTCAATTATCAAATGATACTTATGAACTTCCAATTACTCATACAATATATAATACTTCTCTATTATTTACAATAAATATTATTAATATGGAAAGAAATTCAGCTTTTTATAAGGAAAATTGTTTTTTTTATACAAAATTTATTGATATTGAAAATCCCGAAATATTATTATCAACTTCTAATTTTTTTAAGCTTGAATTAAATGAAAATTTTAACACAGCAAAATATAATTATAAATATGATAAATTAAATGAAAATATAATTGCAGATTTTAAATTATTTAATGAAAATGAATTGATTATACAAGTAATGGAAGATAATGAAGTTATTAAAAAAAAAACTATAGATAAAGATTCAATTATTATTATTGAAAAAGAAGAAATTAAAGAAAGAGACAATCCAATTAATATTATTTTTTATATTGAAAGTAAGTTTAATCTTAATGAGAAAAAATCATTTTTTTTTGAAACTTCATTATCATATTCAAAATTAAATAAACCAAAATATTTATCTAGAAATGAATATAAAGATATTTATATTTATCCAAATGAAGAAATTAATTTTTATTCAGAATTAGGGAATAATGAAAATGGTGAAGTTATATTTGATCTTATAAATTATAATAATTACTCAATAACTGCAAAAATTTATAGAAAAACTTACAATTCCTCAGAGGAAATTTTTAATTATTTTAAAAATGATTTTCAAGATGATAAAATAATAAATTTATTATATGATAAAACTAAAGGTATAATCTCAATAAATCCTTTTGATACTGAATATTGTAATTCAGGATGTGAATTATTAATCTCAATTAAATCAAATAATTTAAATTTAAACAAATTTTCTATGGTTTTTAAAACAAATTTATCAAATAAAAAACCAATTTTAATTAAAGAAAATCAATATATATTTGGTAATATTGATAGTTATTATTTAAATGAGAAAAATGAAACTTTTTTATATAATTTAAAAAATGATAATTTTGAATTTGAAATTAAATGTCAGTTATGTGAAGTAATATTTATGGATCAATATTATACTATAATAGACAATTATATTTTTTCTGGAGAAAAAAAAACTATTCATTTTGAATATAAAAATTATTCCTCTTTTTCACATTCTTTTATTTATATTTATTTGAGAAATATAAGGACTGAATATTATTTAGATTCATTTTATAATTTTAGAATTATAAAAAAGAAAAATTTAAATTCATTTATTGAATTTCAACCTTATAAAGATACTATTTGTGAAATAAAAAAAGAAAATTATAATTTATGTTTATTTATTTTATCAAAAGAAGAATTAAAAGATTATAATGATAATCTTAATTTATATTATATTATTCATAGTTATAATCAATCAAATAAAATATATATTAACACAGTAGAATATGATTTATCAAATCTTCCAAATATTAAAGATAATTTAGATAATTTTGTTTCATTTTTTAGCAATTTAAATTCATTAAAAAATGTAAATAGTAATTTATTATCTTTCAAAATTAAAAAAAATTTAAATCAAATTATTGTAGTTTATTCAGTTCAAGAAGGAAATATTTATTTGTCAAACACAATTAAAAATTTAAATGAAACAAAAAATTTAATTTTATCTCCATATTATTCAATGGTAATGAAATTAGAAAATTATAATTTATTAAAAACAAATTCAATTGAAGAAATAAAGAAAAGAATTATTTCATTAAATAAAGATATTATTTTTGATAATCAACAATTAAACGATAATACAAATATTATTGAATATTATCACCCAACAATAAATAAAACAAAAGAATTTTTTGAAGACAAATTAGAATATATTAGTTTTTGTAATTCAATCGAATTATATACAAGAATTGATATAAATGAAAAAACTAATGAAACAGAAAAAGAATATATATTTTATATTTTCCTACATTCAATTTCAGAATATGATAGTTATTATAATAATTTAAAATCAAAACATAATTTTTCCATAAAAGCCTTTTTTGTAGATCATTATTATGTTTATTTGAAAGACAATTTTAATATTTTAAATTCAATCCCTTTTTCGATTGAATTAGAAGGTCAATTTGATGAAAATTTATTATTAGGTTATTTAAAAATATCAAACAATGATTTAAAATATGCTAAAGAAAACAATTTAAGAATTTTATATATTCAATTAACCCCTGATCAAAATAATCTTCATTTATATAATGAAATTAAAGGATCAATTTATCTTAAATCAAATCATTTATCAAATACATATTTACCAGCAAATATATATTTCTATGATAATACTGTAAATTATAAGAATAAAAAAATAATATATCATTTTTATAGTGAAGATAACAGTATTACTTCCTATATGAAAATTGAATTTATTCCCAAAGGAAAAGATTATAATTTATATTTTTATTCTGATGATGAAATAAATGAAGAAAAATTAAATTTAAATAAATCTTCAGATAATTTTAATATTGAGGGTCCTATAATTGAATTTGGAAAAATTATTTATTATATTGAATTATCTAGTAATTATAAATCTGTTTATACTTTAATTTCGAATAATAAAGATTTTCAATATGTATTTAAATATCAAATTTCTCTCAAAAAAGAAGATTTTAACAAATATAATAAATTTTCTAATACAGATTTTATTTCCATCAAAACTCAATTTCCAAATTATTCTTTAAAGATTCCAAAATTAGATATTTCAAAAAATGAAGTTAATGTTGAATATTTTTTATATAACTATTATAATATTAATAATAATTATTCTCTTGTTTATTACAATTTAAATAATGAATACAATTATATTCAGATAAAAGAAAAAAATGAAAAAGAAGTTATAACAAAATATCAAATTCTTGCAAAAATAATTGAAAATAAGAATATAAATTACCAAATCTATACTTTTTACAATGAAAAAGTTTCATCAAATAATTTATTTAAATTTTCAACAATGATAGATGAAGAAGAAATAATTGAGGAAGAAGAAAATAAAAAAGAAATAATTGAAGAAGAAGAAAATAAAAAAGAAATAATTGAAGAAGAAGAAAATAAAAATGAAAAGAATGAAGAAGAAGAAAATAAAAAAGAAGAAAATGAAGAAGAAGAAAATAAAAAAGAAATAATTGAAGAAGAAGAAGAGAAAAAAGGGATAAATGATGATGAAAATAAAAAAGGAATAAATGAAGAAGATGAAAATAAAAATAATAATTTAGAAAAAGAAACAAATGATTCCCAAACAAAATTCTTTATATATATACTTCTAATAATATTCATTCTCATAGTTATATTTATAATATTCTTAATAAAAAAATATAAAAATCCAAGAAGAGGATTTATAAGATTACAAAATGAAACAAACTTAAGTCCTTCTCAACAAAATAATCAATTACAATAAATAATAAAAAGAGTAAAAATATAATAAAGCATTTTATAAATTATAATAATATTATATAATTTCAATAAAATAAAATAACATAAATAAAAAAAATAAATTAAAAAACATTTGAAAAACTAATAAAAAAATAAAATAAAAATGTATCATAAAAACTATTATTTTTTTATATATGAATACTATATAAAACATATAATTTCCATTTTCTTTTTAACCATTGTAAATAAGGCCAATAAAAAATACCAGGAATTCCAATTATAGACAAAAAACAAACAGTAAACATTTCAAAACAAATTAAATACATAATACTACAAAAAAATTGTGAAATTCCAAGAATATAAACTTCAATATCACTTAAACTAGAACTATTCATAAATTCAGTAATTTTTCCAACAGCCATAATAAAAGGAGAAATAAATAAATATAATAAAACATAGCAAAAACTAAAGAAAATAACACTAATAATATTTTCTTTATATTTTTCAGCATTTTCTTTTAATTTATTTTCAATATCACTTTCATTTGAAGGTTTATAAAATTGTAATCCTTTACATTTTCCATTATTAAAATGACCTGCTGAATAATCTCCTCCACAAAGCCAACACCATTGAAAATGACATTCAGCACAAGTCATATGATTACATCCTTCATTTTTTTCAGTGTACATTTTACAATTTGGACATTGTTTTATTATTTTTCCTTGTTTCCATAATTTAAATGTATCATCAACTGCATCTTTACATTTTTTATTTTTATGCCATTTTTCTAAGCAATCAAAACAAAATTTATGATTATTTGTACATATTACAAATTTATCCTTTGTTTTCTCTGCATATCCATCACAATCTGGAAAAGGACAAAACTTAATGTTTTTGTTTTTTAATAATTCTATTTTTTTAAAAAATTTTTCATATTTTTTTACTTGCTCAGGCTCATTTTTTAAATAATTCATTATAAATTCTTTTGATAATATTGTTTGACATTTATAATGCATACAATGAATATTTTCTACATTTCCAGTTTCTATTTTTGATATTAAATAATGATACCAACATTGAAAACAATATTCATGTTTACAAGGTAATTTTATTGGATTTTCATTTGGATTATAATTACAATCACATATTTCACATAAAGGTTCTTCAACATAATTTTCTTTTGGAACTAATTCTCTTTCTGAATTATTTATTTGAGAAAGACGAATACTTCCTGATAATCTATTAGATAAATTTTCTAATGTTTTTCTTAATAAATTACTTGATGATTCTTCATTATAATTTATATGAGAACTTCCTGGTTGATTACATATATAACATAATTCTCCTAATGAATTTCTTGAATCTGGAAGAAAATTATGTTTAAATTTACCATTTTCCATTGTCATATAATCTATTGCTTGTTCTAAACTTCTCGGCTTTGCAAACATATAAATTTTTCTTATAAATTGCTCTTCATATCCCATTTCTTTTAATATATCTATATTTTGTGATAAATCATTTTCTAATTTTTCATTGTCTTCCATTAATGATTGACGAAGAACTTTTTTTAAATTTGCATCATTTTCATCTATTAAGTTCTCATCTAAATTTTCCATTTTTTTATTTGAAAAATTATTTTAATTATTTTTTAATGATTGGGTTTATTTTTTTATTTTAATTTTGATAAATTAATGTTTTTTTTATTTTTTAATATAATTGATTGAAATTCTTAATTAATAATTATTTTTTAGACTTTTAAAGTCAAACAATTTTTAAATTAAATTATTAATGAATTGATTGATTTTTAAAAATAATTAAAAAATGTCAAACTTATTTAATTTCCCTTCTCTTAATCTCAATAAAAATGATAATAATAATAATAATAATTATAATAATAATAAAAATGATAATAATAATAATAATATTATAATAAATAGTCAATATTCAAACAGTAAAAATATAATTTCATTGATAAATTCATCAATTTTAATTAAATTTCATGAACATCCATTAATATTATGTAGAATAGATAGAAATGGAGAAGGTTGGACTTGTAATAATTGTAAAACAAATAATTCATATAATACTTCTTCTTTTTATTGCGTATTTTGTGATTTTGATTTATGTAAAAATTGTATAGGTAAACTTCAATTAGAAGAAATATTTTTATATGATTATAATTCAAAAACTTTTAATAATGTTGAATCAAAAAAAAATATTTTTAAATGGCAAATAAAATTCCCTGTTCATAATCATTTATTATCATTAATTGAAAGAGAAAACAAAAGTAATAGTTTAATATGTAATAATTGTGAAATATTTTTTAATAATAATGAATCAACTTATTATTGTTCTTTATGTAATTTTAATTTATGTAAAAATTGCGCTAATAATATGGTAAAAAAACAAAAAATAGTTAAAAATGAATTCCAAATTAATTCTTTTAAAATTTTAAATACAGAATATATAAAAAGAAATCTATTCCCCTTTACCTATTTATTTTTTATTTTCTTTAATTGCAAATGGAGCAAATGATAATACTTTAGATCTAATAAAAAAAACTTTTTCTCTTAATGATTTGCAAATTCAAAATAATTTAAATATAGAAATATTAAAATCAATTTCTAACAATTCTTTTTTTGATTTTACAAATGTAATTTATTCCCCTTTTTCTTTATTATTTCCATTTCCTTTATATGTCACAAAATATAAATCAAAATATACTCAAAATTTATTTGAGATTAATAATTATATTCAAGAAAAAACAAAAAATCAAATTAATAATTATTTAGATTTTTCATTTTCAAATCAAAAACTATTATTAATTAATATTTTTTATTTCAATGGAATATGGAAAAAAACATTTACATTAAATGAACAATTAATTAATTTTAATAATTCAAATGGAACAATAAAACAACTTCAAATGATGAAATGTAAAGATAAATTTAAATATTATTATGATAATTCTGTTGAAGTTATTCAAGTACCTTATTTTAATGATAATCTATCAGCAATAATTTTACTTCCAAATAATAATAATTCAATTGATGATTTAATTAATAATTTAAATCAAGAAAAATTAAATTTATTATATAATCAATTAAAAGAAGAAGAAATAATTTTAACTATGCCAAAATTTACTTTTAAAGAACAAAATAAAATGAATTTAGCAATAATGTTAAATAAAATAGGATTAAGTACTTTATTTAATCCAAATGAAGCTAATTTTAGTAAATTATATAAAGATAATAATGATAAAATATTTATTCAAAATGTTTTTCAAATAAATATACTTGAAGTTAATGAAAATGGAAAAGAAATAAATCAAAATGATGTTAATTTTCCTTCTGGTTTTTTGTTTCAAAAGAAAGAAATGATAGTTAATAGACCGTTTTTATTTATTTTAAAAAGTGAAACATTTGACAATGAAAAAAATATTATTTCATTTGTGAAAATTGAAAACTTTTAAAAACAAAAATATATTTAATTTAATTTAATTGAATTTAATAAAATAAATAGAAATTTTAAATTTCTTTCAATAATTAAAATAATTGCCTTTCCACAAAGAAAAAAAACATTTAAATATTGAATATTAAACAAATATTATTTTTAAAAAAATAGTATAAACATTCTTTATTTTGGATTATAATTTTTTTTACCAACATCCCAAGGAAGATAATGGTATTTAATCATATGAGTAATTTGATGTCTCATAGTCAAAATAAAAATAAGTATAAAATAAACTAATAATAAAGGCCAAAAAACAGGTATATCAAAACTATCAAAAAAAGTTAAAATAATTCCTATCAATAAAGTAGAAAATAAAACAGACCAAAATTGAAATTCTTTTAATTTTCTTTGAAAAGGTTTAAATTCTTCATTATTTTTAATTGGCAAAAAAGAATTTTCTTCCCCTGAAATTTCTTCATCTTCAGGATCTTCTAAAGGAGAAATAAATCCAATGAAAGAATTTAAAAAATGAATTCCTATACAATAAGTTAAAGCATAATAGCCTTTTGTTATATAAATTCTTATGAAATATATTATTAATAATATTATAACTAGAGTCCATCTTTGCTTTACATATAATATAATTTTGTCTTTAAATGCATTTAAATATTTATCTATTTTTTTAAATATATTTGATGTTGATGTTTCTGTGTTTTGATTTTCATCTTTTTCAAAATAAGTACTCATTTTTTAATTCTAAATAATATTTGTATTTTAATGCTGATAATTAATTTTTAAATAAGTAAAATAAAAAAATTAATTTATTTATAATGGAAAAAACTTTCAATGAAGTGATAATAATAAATATTTTTTGTGTATAAACAAACTAATTATAAAAATTTAATTCCTTTTTTTTCAAATTCTTCTTTATAATATTTAATTAATTTATTATCGTCATTTATTTGTTTTTTTCTTTGATAATTTTGATTAAAATTACCTATTCCTTCAATAAAAAGTAAAAAAAAAGAACTTGTTAAACCACTTTTAATAGAATTTTTCCATCCATTTCTAAAATTCATAATAAATCCAGTTGAGAAACCAGCAAAAGCATTATTAAAAATATCATTTTTTTTTCTAAACTTACATATCCCATTATATGATAAAGAATAAAAAAAAGACCATAAAGCAAAATTTCCTCCTAATTTTTTTGCTCTATCTTTTAAATAATTTAAAGAACCTTTAATTTTGTATTTCTTTGGAGATATATATACTCCTTTTATAAAATAATAAATTGTTCCTACTGAATAACCTGTTAAAAAACTGTCACTTATATGATATGTTAAATTCCCTGGAAAAGGAATTTGGAAATTCATTTGTTTTAATTTAAAATAATTTGATTAAATATTAATTTTTATTTTATATATTTAAAAAAATAAGTAAAATAAATACATTTAATTAATGAGTGAATAAACAATCAATTAAAGAAAAAATATAAACATATAAGGAATAAATTTTAAACCAGATAAAATAAAATTTAATAATAAATCATTTAAATTAAAATTATATTCAATATCAAATTATTTAAGGATTAGAAAAAATAAATGCTTAATAACTTTTAATTATTAATTAAATTAATTTATTAATCTGTTTGAATTAGGATTTTCAGGAAGATAATAATATTGTTCTTCAAGTTCATTTGCTCTTATTTTTCTATGGACTCTAATATATTTGTAAAAATAAAAAAATAAAGCAATTATAATAAAAATTAAGATTATTATAAAAACAATAAGTAATATTACTGTTAATGAAAAACCACTTTTCATTTTTGTATAAAAAGATATTACTCTTTTATCTTGATCAAATATTAAAATATGTTTTTTAAAAAAAGGTTCTCCAAAAACCCAACTTTGTGTATCATCAATTTTATTATCTTTATATTTAAATCCAACTAAAAAATAAATTTCATTATCAAAAAATGAAAAAAGTTCTTTTTGAGTTAATTCATAGTTAAAATTATTTAAAACAAAAATAATGCTTTTAAATTTATTTAAATCAATATCTTTATCACAATAAAAAAACAAAAATTCACTTTCTAAATCGCAAATTATACTTTTAATAATTTTTTTTCTACATTTATTATTGTTTAAATATTCATTAAAAAAATCATTAAAAATATTAGTAAAATAACTTTTTGTTCCTATTATAGAATTTATTGAAGGTTCAAAAATTCCATCTAGAATAGTAATTAAAGTTTTATTATTATTATTTATTTTATCAATTTTAATAATCCATTTAATATAAAAATTATCATTTTTAATAGAAATTTTAATTAAATCATTAATATCATAATTTGAATTATATTCATTTGGATAAGCTCCAATGATTAAATAAAAATCTTTTTCATCATTAAAATTAAAAGAAAAACTTAATGAAGAAGTATCATTATTTTCTTTTAATTGTTTGATAAAATTTGTTTTTTCTAAATTTTGTCCTCCAGGTAAATATATATCTAAACCTAATCCTCCAGTTTCATTTTTTCTTAAATTTGTTGCCAAAATAAATCTTATTTTTTTATTTAAATTGCTTTTTTCATTTATATAAAAATTATCTAATGATTCTATTCCATATGAAAATTCTTGATTAGGAGAATAATAATTTCTTTTAGATGAAATTTTTTCATATGAAGAAGATTCTTTTTCATTGAATTTAATTATATTATTGGGTTCTTTTATTGATGAACTTGAAATAAAAGTGGCATATTTATTTAATTTAATATTAATTGGAAGTTCTTGTTTAGGAATTCCAATTTGAATGTTACATGTTATTTCACTATTTAATAAATAATCAATATAATTATTTTTTGTAATTTGCTCTTTATATGTCCTTTTAAAAGGTATTTTAATGTAATTGATTGAAAATAAAATTTTTGATATTAAAATTAATATCGAGAATAATACCATTGTTTTAAAATCATTTATATTATTATTATTATAAATAATTTAATAAATTATTTTCATTAATTAAAATTTAATGAATATTTTAATTATGTTATATTTTTTTTAAGTCAATTGTAAAAATATGTATTTTTCTTATTTTTAATGACGTAATAATATTAATAATTATTAATTATCAACATATTAAAAATAAACAAATTTAATCAACTTATCCATGACATAATACATTCTTAATAATTTTTTTTAAAAAGCAAAAATAAAATAGATATTTTCTCAATCAAAAATATAAATATCAAAAAATATTTAAAAATAAAAGAATGAAATATTCCAATGAAAAACAGAATATTAATTTTTCTGGAAATTCAAGGAAAATAAATTTAAAATTATCACCTATAGAAATATTATTTTTAATTTGTATAATATTTACAATTTTAGGAACAACAATGTTAATTATGGAAATAAATGATTTTACAAATAATTTGAGAAAATTAAATCCAAATTACCCTTTTCCTAAATTTTCTGATTTTTCATCATGTTTAATTTTAGTAACAATAATATTAATTTTAAAAATAATGTTAGAATCATTTTTGCAACATTATACTGAAGATTTAATAGATACAAAGTATCTTTTACCAGAACAAAAAAAAATGAAAGCAATAATAAGAAAAAAATTAGCAATAAATATAGTAAAATTATTTTACTATGGTTCAATAACAATATTTTCATATAAAGTTTTAAAAAATTGTAATTATTTTCCTAAAGAATTATTTGGGAAAGGAGAAATGAAAAAAATGTTTGAAAATGGTTTTCCTGATTCTTTTTTTCATGATAAACCAAAATATTTTAATCTACATTATTTCATTAATTTATCTTATGCTTTAGTTGACCTAATTTCTTTATTATTTTTACAAGATCAACAAACAGATTTTTATAATATGTTATGTCATCATTTCTGTACAATTTCTTTAATTGTTTTTTCATATATAACAAATTATTCTCAATGTGGTTCATTAATTCTTTTTTTACATAATTCTTCAGATTTTATTGTTTATATAAGTAGATGTTGTTTATATTCAAAAATAAAAAAAAATATAAAAAGTTTAAGTGGAGTATTATTATTATTTACTTTTCTTTATATGAGAATTTTTATTCTTGGAAAAATTATTTATGTTATTTATACTGGAACTACTTGGAAATGGGGTTGGATTACTTTTTCTTTATGGTCTTTCTTAATTATTCTTTATATTATGCATATAAATTGGACTTGGAAAATGTTAATTTTATGTTATGATGCTATTTTTAAAGGAAAATTCAATGATAGTTGTAAATTTCAAGCAGAAATGAATAATCAAAGAAAAAATAATAAAAAAAATACTGATTGATATATTTAAAATTTAATCTTATTTTAAATTTTTTTATTTAAATTAGTAATTAATTAATATGAATATTTTATTTAAAATTTATTTTGTTTTTTGCTCTTATTTTATTTTTATATAATTTATTTTATTGTAATTTTTTTACTTTTTCTTTTTTTTATAAAAAAAAGTAAATTTAAAGAAATAGTCAAATTTTTTAAAATATTATGGTTTTTTTCAAAAAAAAACATTTTAAAAATTTAATTGAAAATTGTTAATATTTATCATAAATATAATTAATTAATTATTCTATATAATTTTTTAAATTGAGTTTTATAAATTTCACTTTTTTCATTTTTTTCATATCCA
>JAJJKW010002091.1:0-14331 GCA_023805745.1 Isotricha sp. YL-2021b | reverse complement strand
AAAAAATATTTAGAAGAAAATAAAGAAACAAAAAAAGAATTAGAAATAATAATTTCTTCAAATAGGATATAATCATGGAATAAAATGTAATGAATGTAAAAATGAAATAATAGGAATTAGATATGAATGTTGTGAATGTGAAGAATATAATTTATGTGAAAAATGTGAATTATTAAATTATATAAATAAAAAACATTTACATATATTAAAAAGAGCCAAAAAAATTCATAAAATTAAAATGATATAATCATTTTAATAAATTATTGCTAATTAAAAAAATCATAAAAATAGATAAAATAATTATAAATTATGTTCAACACTTTTAATGTTTTTGGGAAAGCCTTTATAGTGTGGTTTGTATTAAAAATAAATTATATGTAATGAAAGAGTTTTTATTTATTATAAACGAACAAATAAATATTCAAAATAATCAAATTTAAATTAATCAAATTTTTTTAACTTAAAAAAAAAAAATTTAATTTAAAAAAATTTGATTTTTATAATAATTAATAATTTTTATAAATATATAAATTTCATCATCTTATTTCATAATTTATAGATAAAAAAATAAAAAATAAAAAAAATATTTATACCAAACTTTCTCCATTTTGAATAAAATAATTAATTGCACAAACCCATTCATCTACAATATTTTCTTTATTAGAAAATAATACAAAAAATTTCCCAATTTCTTCTTTCAAAACAATTTTATAAATAATATCATCATCATCTTCATGATTATCTAAATTATATTTTTCTTCATTACTTTTCATATTAATATACATGAAAAAATAACCTTTTAAATTATTAATTCTTAATTGAGAAAAATCAATTCTTCCACAATTTTCTATCTGATTTAATAAAATTTTAAATAATGGTTTTTTCATTAATAAAAAATTTTCTTTTGTATGAAATATTGAAAAATCTTCTTTTGTCAAAATACAAAATTTTTCTATATTCATTGAACAATTTTTAAATATATGAGATAAAACTAATTTATTTATGTTTCCTTTATGCATTATTTCATCTTTTTTATTTGAATTTAATTTTTTAGTTGATATGAAATTCAAAATATTCATTTGTCTCCATCCAATATTAATTGTATTATTTAAATCTCTATTTTTTGTTTTGAAAATATCATTTAAATTATGTATTTCATCTATAATTAAACTATTTGATAAATTATTATTTTGATTATCTTTGTTATTATATGAATTTTTTTTGTTTCTAATTTTATTATTATTATTATTGTTATTAGTATTTTTAATATCAAATAATTTTAAAATATTTGGATTTATTTCTTTTATATTTTTATTTTCTTTATTTTTCATTTCATTAATAATTTTATTATCCTTTATACCATTTTTTAAAATATCATTTATTGAAGAATCATTATTAACAATCATTGGTTCTTCTTTTTGATTTTTTTTATTCTTAAAATTTAACATTTTATTTAATAAGATTGAATCTAAAGAATTATTTTTTAGAATATTATTTTTATTTTTTGATGAATTATTTGGGTCTGTAGATAAATTTTTATGAATTAAATCTTCTTCAAAACTTAAATTATTTTTTTGTTCATCTATAAATGAATAATTTCCTCCTAAAGTAGAAGAATTAATTTTATTTAATTTCTTTTTTAATATTGGAGTTATATTATTTATTTTTTTATTGGTAGTTTCATCATCAGCTTCATTCTCTTCTTGTAAATTATGAATTGTATTATATATTTCTTGATTATCTTCATGTGCATTTGCACCACATTTACAACCACAAAATTGATTATTTCCCATTTTTAATTAGATTATTTTAATCTTAATATTTTTAATTCTATTAATATAAGAATAATATTTTTTTAAATTTAATAATCCAATTAGGAGAATAATTGTCAAAAATATTATTATGTGAATGAATAGAAAAAATTTTTATATTTATCTGTATAATTATTTAATTATAAATCAAAAATAAGAGTTATAATATAAAAGTTAACTCATTAATTTAACTTATAAAGAAATTTAATTATAACTAAGAAATAACAAAAACTAATATAACTCTTAAATAAATTATTTTAATTATATCTATTAAAATTATTCAATATTAATGATTTCCTAAATTTAAAAAAATAAAATAATAAAAATATTTTAACAAAAATTTTTGCATGCTGTGAGATTTGAACTCACGAGTACGTACGTACAAATGATCTTAAGTCACTCCCCTTAGACCGCTCGGGCAAACATGCAATTTAATAATTTTTTTATAAATGATTAATTAAATTCAAAAATATAAATAATTTCATATTATTATTATTTCTTAATATAATTATTGGAATTTCAATAATCAAAAAATAAATGAATATCAAATTCTTTTTTCTATATATTAAATGATATAAATGAAAATGATAAGAATTTTTAATTGTAGAAATTTTAATAGATTAATATTGTTTTCATATCAATTAAACCAATTATTTATTAAAAATAGAATTATGGAATTATTAAAACAAAATAAAAATATATTTTTATTATTTGATAATCTTATTTGTCATTAAAAACATAAATCAAATTTTATGTTATTGCTCAAACCATAATTATTCAATATTTATTCAAAAAATATAAATAAGATTATCTCAAATTAAAAAAATAATTGATATTAAAGAAAACATTAAAAATAAAAACAATTCATTTATTATAATAAATTAGAATAAATAGAAATGCTAATATTTCATTTTTATCTTTACCAAAAATTTTTTAAATAATAAATAACATAATCAAACTTAATTAATATTATAAAGAAATTTTTTAATAGAAAAATTAAATGTACAAAAATCAAATCATTATCAAGAGAAATAAGAAAAATTAAAATAAAAAAAATAAAAATTTTTATTTTCCTTATTCAACATTTTTTATTTTAATAATTTAATAAAATGGGAAAGTAAAACAAAAATGAATTAAAAGCAAAGAGGATTATATAAAATATATAAATAATTCAAAAACGAAACTGAAAAGTTTAGAAATTATTTAAATATAATTGATAATTATCATTAAATAAAAGAAAAATCTTCTAATTATTATTTTAATGATACTTTAGTTAAAGTTAAACGAAAAAATTAATAAAAGAATAAAAATCTTTCTTATTTTTATAAATAAAATAATTATCATAAAAAATTCTTCTTTCTTTTTAATTTTAAATTCTATAAATATTTTCATTAATTAAATAACTTTAATTAATATAAATTAATTTATATATATGTTAATTAATTATTTAATTATTATTTAAAACTAATGTAATATATTATAATTATGAAAACTTATTTCTATATATATATATATTTTTTTTTTAATCATCAAACATTTATTATATACTAAAACCAAATAATAGAAAATAGTAAGTCCATAAAAAACAGAATATAAAAACTCGAAAAAATATTATAATTAAAGAATAAAAAATTCTAAAATAAAAAACATACACCAAAAAAAAAAAGAAAAAAAAAATTTAACTTAAATCCAAAAATCCAAAAAAAAAAACAAGAAAAAAAAAAACTTAAAAAATCCTAAAAACCAAAATAAAACAAAACCCTCAAAACGAAAATACCCAATCTTCAAAAAACTAAAAAAACAATTTAAACAGTAAATAACATCCAAAAAAAAAATATTAAAAAAAAAAAAAATAAAAAAACATTGAAAAAATATAAAATATCAAAAAAAAAAAATTTTTAATAAAAATGAGAGGACACGGAGATAGAGGTGGACAAGGTGGTAACGGTGGACAAGGTGGCCGTGGTGGACACGGTGGAGAAGGTGGACATGGTGGCCATGGTGGTCAAGGTGGAGAAGGTGGCCGTGGTGGACACGGTGGAGAAGGTGGACGTGGTGGACACGGTGGACGTGGTGGTCACTAAATTTTATTTATATCACCTTTTTTAAATATTCTTTTTTTTAATTTATGGGTTAAAGAATTTTTTATATTTAATTTTTTGATTTTTTTTTTTTTATATTTTCTTTTTTTTTTGATTTTTAAATATATTTTTTTTTTTTTATACTTTTCTTTTTTTTTTTCCTTTTTTTTGCATTTTTCTTTTTTCTTTTTTTACTTTTTTTAAAATAATCTATATTTATAAACACATTATTTTCTTCAATTTTTATTTGACAATCTTCTATTATAATTTATTTTTTATTAATTCAGTTATTAATTATCCTTTAATTTAAAATATTTTTAATATATTATTTACATTTTTTAAATTTTATCTAATTTGTTATTGAAATATATAAATAAAGAAAAATATATATTTTTTTCCTTTAAAAAATAAATATATTTACTTTACCAAAAAAAATTTACATAATTCTTTTTATAAAATCATTATCATTCATTTCTTTAATAAATAATAATAAAAAATAAATCCAAGTTTCAATTTACTTGTTTCTAGTTAATTTATAAATAAAAATAAAATCCTAAACAACTATTTAAAAAAAATAATCAAATAAATAATAATTATCACTAATATTATTATCATTTTTAATAATATCATTTCCCATATAAGAATAAGGTCTATCATTTTTATTATTTTCTAATTGATTTGTTCTTAATTTAGAATGAGTTAATTGCTTAAAATCTTTTTTCATAGAAAAAACAATACTTTTTGGAGTAATATGAATTTTATTTAAACTTTTATTTTTTTCTTTTTGTTTTTCATCTTCTTTTTCATTTGAAAATCCAATTGAATTTAAATTTAGAAAATTTCCATCTTCTTTTTCAACTTCTTCTTTCTTTTCATTTTCTGCTTTATTTTTATTATATGAATTATAATCAAAATTATAAGAATTTAAACTTTTTTGAGATTGTTCTTTTTTTGATAAATGTTTTACTTCTGATCTTAAATATACTAATTCATTATAATAAGAATCATTTTCATTTTTTAAATTTGAAACTACTGATTTTAATTGATTATTTTCATTTTTCATTTTATTTTCTTTACTTTCTGAAAAATTTATTTTTTGTTCTTTATTTTTATTTTCTTGATTTGCTAAAATTAATTTTTCCTTTAAATTCGAATTTTCAAGTTTTAAATCTTCTAAATTATTTTGTAAAATTGAAACAGTAGTAGTTAATTCATCATTATTATTTTGTAAATCTTTAATTTCTTTTAAAAGAGATTTTTCTTTTGCTGATTTTTTCTTTTTATTTTCTTTATTATTCGAATTACTTCTTATGCTATTAATATTATCTAAACTTAAATCATTATTACTATTTAAAGAATCTAATCTTTTAATTACTTTCATATAATCATTATGAAGAGCATTAAATTCACTTTCTTTTTTATCTATTTGAGAATAATAATTTGATATTTCCTCTTTTAAATAAGTGTTTTCGTTTTTTAATTGTAATATTTCAAATTTTTTTGATTCATTTTTTTTATGATATTTTAAATATTTGTTTATTATTGTTGTAAAGGATGATAAAAAAGATTCTATTAATTTAAATATATTTGTAAATTTTTCTAATTTATTTAATATTTCAAAACAATATTCATCTTCTTCTACTGGTTCAAATAACTCTTTTATTTGTGAATGAACATCATTAAATAAATATTCATTTTGAGAAAATTGATTTTTAATTATTATTAAATAATCATTTAATTCTTCTTCTGTCAAATTTTCTTCTGTAATTTCCATTTTGATTAATTTTATTCAATGAATAATTAAATTATTCATATAATTTTTAAATTTCTATCACAAAGATTAATAATGAAATATTATAAATATAATTTAAATTTTAATTATTTAAAAATTAAATATTTTTCGAAAACAATAAAAAGATAATTTTCAAAAAAATTTTTTTAAAGTTATTTCATTGTTAATAAATTGCAAATAATAGTTTAATATGGAATAATTAATTAAACTTTTTATATTTATTAGACATAAACATTTTTAAAAAATAAGATATTATGATTTGTTTTCAATTAAATTTTTTTAAGGTAAAATAAAATAATATTTTATTCTGTATTTTATTATATTTAAAAATTTTTTTAAATTTTCTATAAAAAATGGATGGAAAAATTAGTAATATTAAAAATGAAAAAGAAATAAAAAAAGAAAACAAAGAAAAAGAAAAATTTAATTTAAAAAATGAAAATTATAAAGATATATATTCAAAAATTGATTTAATTAAGCAAAAACATAAAGAACATTTACAATATGATAAAGATATTCATTGTTCTTTAGGAGATTATAAAATAGAACAATTACAAAAAGATGATAAAATAAAAAAAGTTTTAGATATGTTAGAAACTACCAGTTATAATCAATATAATATTAAATTTCAAAAACCTTCTGTTTTATATTCATCATCTTATAATTTAAAAAATAAAAAAAAATCACAAGGATTTTTTGATTTTTATTATACAGGACCAAATGTAAAAAATATGGAGAAATTTAAAAATTCTGAAAATGGAACTACAGTAAATAAAATATATTCTTTTTTTCAAGAAGTTAATAAAATGAATAATAATGTTTCTCCCGTTAAAAATTTTGACTATTTAAATACTGATAGTAATAAAATAAATGAAAATAAAAAAAATAAAAAAACGATTAATAAAAATTATTTTATTACTAATAGTGAAATAGAAAAAAAATATCAACCTTTAACAACTAAATATTTGAACCAAAAAGAAAATTCTAATAATAATACTATTGTTTTAAAAAAAAATTATCATTCAAGATTAAAAACATTAAGCAATGATTTTTCTAATATAACTTTGAACTATAATAATAAAAATAATTATCCTTTAAATTCTTTTAGAAATATAAATAATAATTTGTTAAAAAGTAGTAACCAAACTATAAATAATTTAGATAATTGGTATGACAAATTTATTAAAAAATATAATAATAAATATTATTCAAATGAATTAGATAATTTTGGTAATATAATGGATAATATTGGATATTCTTCTAGTATAAGAAAAACAAATAATTAATAGATATCAATTTTTTAAATTTTTTTCAATAATTATATTTTAAATATTTAAAAATTTAAAAATTTTTTTTTTCAATAAACAAAAAAAAATAATAAAATTTTAAGAATATTATAAATATTGATAATAAAAATCAAAATCTAATAAAAATGACGACCCAATTATCTTTATTTTCAAATAAATCTAATATTAAAGTAAATAATCAAGAAGAAATAAAAGTATCTGAAACAAATAAACAACCATTATCTTTAACTTTGAAATTAAAATCCAAATATAATCAAAAAAATAAATCTTTTTTTCATTTTTCTTCAATTGAAACTGCAATAAATCCTTCTTCAGTTGATGAAGTAATAAGAAAAGATTATTATGGAAATGTAATAAATAAAAAAAATAAAGAAAATTATAAAGTTACTTTTATTGATAATGTAGATGAAAATAAAAATTTAGTCGAAGAAATACCAGTTGAAAGTTATAAAGAATATAATTATGAAATGTATAAAAAAAGTAAAAATTTATTTGACAAAGAAAGTGTTTGTTGCAGTGAAAGTTGCGCAATTATATAAAAAATCTTTTTTATTCAAATTAGTTTATTATTTGTGTTTTTGTATTTACTCATTTAAAATGTAAATAAATAAAAGATAAAGAAATATATTTTTTATGATTATTATTGATTAAATATTTCAATATTTTTTATAAAAAACTCACTTATATTCACTTATATCTATATGTACATATATAATTTGAAAGTAAAATAAAAGTTTGTTAATTAAATAATTCTTTAATTTTTATTTAGATTTAATCATAAATGGAATATCTAATAATCTTTTGATTTAATATTTAAATTAATTATTTTTTTAAAAAAGGAATTTTTGACAAAAATCAAATTAAAATATAAAAAAATCTTTTAGAAAATTATTATAATCTAATTACCATTTTTTTATTACCATTAATTTGGATTTAATCATAAATACATTTTGTAAATAAAAAATAAAATGATTCAAATCAAAATATGTAAAATAACTCAGAAAAAAAAACTAATTTTATAAGTAATATTTGATTATTGAAAACATTAATTAACATTTTAAAAATTCAAATAATTAAATAAAATTTTTTAATTACTTTACTAAAAATAATAATGGGTTCAATTTGTTCAACTTCAAGTAGAAATAAAATAATAACCCAAAAAAATTTATTAACACAGCAACAATCATCAAAAGTAAATTTTAATGATACAAATAGTAAAATTAATAGTCAAAATCCATCAAATAAAATACAAAATAATAATAATGACAATAATAATAATAATAATGAAAATAATAATAATAATAATAACAATATAATAAGATTTCAAGAAAATAATATAGAAAAAAAAGATTCTAAAAATGATAAAGTAGTTCTTTTTTCTAGAAAAGGAAATCATAGAAAAACAGTGAGTGAAGGAAATTTATTATTTAAAACAGATGATAAATTAAATTTGAAAAATATAAATAATACAAATTTATCAAATAATACAAATGAAAATAATATTAATTCTAATATTAATGACAAAGATAATTTTGAAAGAAGAAAATTACGCTCTCTTTCTTTAATTCAAAAAAAAAAAATGGGTTCTCAAATATTTAAAGAAGAATTAAAATTAAAAGTAACAATAAATACAATAATAGAAGAAAATAATTGTTCTCCAACAAAAAAATATAAAATTATAAGTAAATTAGGAGATGGATCTTATGGAGTAGTTTATTTAGCAATAAATATAATGACAAAGCAAAATATTGCAATGAAAAAAATAAAAAAAGTCAAAGAAAATGAAATAGATGATATGGAAATAAAAAATGAAATAAATATATTAAAAAAATTAGATCATCCAAATATAGTAAAAATTATAGAATTTTATTCAGCTCCAAAAGCTTATTATATAGTAACAGATTTTTGTTCTTGTGGTGAATTATATAATCAAATAAAAAATCAATATTCAGAAAATCAATTAGCAGTATTATTTTATCAAGTTTTTTCAGGATTAAGTTATTTACATTCAAATAATATAGTTCATAGAGATTTAAAATTAGAAAATATATTAATATCAGAAATAGAGAAAGATCAAATAACAAATGAAAAATATTTTTGGGTTAAAATAATAGATTTTGGAACAGCAAAAATTTTTGAAAAAAATAAAAGTGAAAAAGCAGTTGTTGGAAGTTCATATTATATTGCACCTGAAGTTTTAAATAAAAATTATAATGAAAAATGTGATACTTGGAGTGTTGGAGTTATATTATACATGTTAATTGTTGGAAGAGCACCTTTTGATGGAAAAGATGATGAAGAAATTATTGAAAATATTGAAAGAGGAAAATTTAATTCTAAACATCCTAAATTATTAAATTCTTCTGAAGAAGTTCAAGATCTTGTTAAAAAATTATTAGAAGTTAATGTTAAAAAAAGATTAAGTTCTTCTGATGCTTTAAAACATCCTTGGTTTAAAAAATTTAATGGAAAAAGTTTATATAGTAATATTGATAAAGATAAAGTTATTGTTTATTTAAATAGATTAAGAAATTTTAAAATTAATAGTAAATTTCAACAAATGGTTCTTGCTTTTATTGTTCATAATATTCCTAATACAAATGAATCTAAAGATATATTAAAAATATTTAGAATGTTTAATTCTAATGATAATGGACTATTAACTAAAAAAGAATTATATAAAGGTTTAATTTTATATTTTAATGAAAAAGAAATTAAAAAAGAAATTGATGATATATTTTTATTATTAGATGGTGCTAATAGAGGCTCAATTGAATATGAAGAATTTTTAAGAGCTACTTTAGATCAAAAAATATTATTATCAGAAGAAAATTTAGTTTATGCTTTTAATTTTTTTGATAAAGATAATACTGGAAAAATTTCAGTTGAAAAAATTAAAAATATTTTTGTTGATGATAAAGTTAATGAAGATGTATTTAGAAATATTTTTAATGAAATTGATCTTAACCAAGATGGTGAGATTGATTTTCAAGAATTCAAAGAAATGATGTTTGGGAATTAATAAATTATTATATAATTATTATATATAAAGCTTTTTTATTGTTTATAACGAAATTGTTTAATAATAAATTCACTTTAAATTTAATTCTTAAAATATAAACAGAATAAGATTTAAAAAATTAATTTGAATATAATGATATTTTAAATATATTTTAAAAATGTAAATAAAAATTAAATTTAATTTATTTTTTATATTTTAATATCAAAAGTTTTTTCTTTATTCCATTAATTTACCTATTATTAATTATACTTTTTTTTAATTTTTTTTCATATTAAAAGTTGATAAATAAAAATAATTGATATTCATATGATGGAATAAAGCATATTTGAATTTATTTATATTATAAATATTAAAATTCATATTTATTTCATTTATAATTCAAAACTTAGAAAATATTCTTAATAGAATTGTGATTGATAAATTTTATATAATTTATTAAGTGATTTTTTTTTGGAAAGTTTTACAGGATATAGTTTTTATTACTATAAATTTATTTCCCATTGTTTATATATATTTAAATATTGTTTTTAAATAAATAAATAACATTTGTTTTACAAATTATTTTTTAATAATGATTATTTATTTTTATAATATCCTTAAGTTATATCATATATAATCTATATAACTTTTATTTAATTACCGTATTGAAATAATAAATTGATTTTAAATTACAAAAAATAAAATCAATAAAATTGGTAATTTAATTTTCATTCTTTCACTTAAATCACTCATTTCCACATCTATATCAGAATCATCTGTCGAATTAGTTGAAGTATATGTTGAAATACTTGAAGTATCAGTTGAATTAGAACTATCTGTTGAATTTGAAGTATCAGTTGAATTTGAAGTATCAGTTGAATTAGAAGTATCAGTTGAATTAGAAGTATCAGTTGAATTTGAACTATCTGTTGAATTTGAAGTATCAGTTGAATTAGAAGTATCAGTGGAATTAGAACTATCTGTTGAATTTGAAGTATCTGTGGAATTTGAAGTATCTGTTGAATTAGAAGTATCTGTGGAATTTGAAGTATCTGTTGAATTAGAAGTATCAGTTGAATTTGAAGTATCAGTTGAATTAGAAGTATCAGTTGAATTTGAAGTATCAGTTGAATTAGAAGTATCAGTTGAATTTGAACTATCTGTTGAATTTGAACTATCTGTTGAATTTGAAGTATCAGTTGAATTAGAAGTATCAGTGGAATTTGAAGTATCTGTTGAATTAGAAGTATCAGTTGAATTAGAAGTGTCTGTTGAATTAGAAGTGTCTGTTGAATTTGAACTATCTGTTGAATTTGAAGTATCTGTTGAATTTGATGAAGTTGTATTTGTTTTTCCAAAACTATATTTTGAAGTAGTAGAAGGAGAAGTATAAAACAAATAATTTACATTTTTAGGAGTTTCAGTTTCATAAACCACATTACTATTTTCATCATAAACAAAAATATTAGTAGAAGAACTCCAAGATTGAGTAGAATAAATATAATTTTGATTAATAGAATCAATCCCTGAATGAAGATATTCCATTCCTTTTGTTCCACCTGCAAAAATAGTAGCATCACTAATAGTAAGATCACCATCATGATCAAAAGGTTCATTATCACCTCCTGATTTCATACCCCAAACTTCAATATTTCCTCCATAAATATAAATATTACCATTTGAATCAAGTCCATCTCCATCAGCATTAACGTATATATTACCACCATATATTACTATATTATAAGTAGTTGTATCTAAATTTCTTATTCTTGGTCCTCCTTGTCCAGGACCAGAAGGGAATCCTCCACTTGAATTAGTTGAGGTATCTGAACTACTATCAGTTGAACTTCCTCCTGCTGCATTTATACCATCATCTGTTGAATATATGTTATATGTTCCTGAATATATTGTTATTGTTGATCCTTCAATTCCTTCGTAACTGTATTTTATTGTTATTGATAAATCATCATCTGAACCATTTTCATTTCCTAATGTTACTTCTCCATCTGCATGAACTCCATCATCTCCTGTATAAATATTAAATGTTCCTCCTGTTATTGTTATACTTCCATCAGAATGAATTGCATCATCAGCAGAATTTATATTAAAAGTTCCTCCTGATATTATCATTTCTGGTACTACAGTTTCACTTTCATTTGTTGATGCTTTTAATCCTTTACAACTCATAGTATCAGAATCAAAAGAAGAATCACTATATCCACTTAAAGTAGTAATATAGAAAGTACCATTAGTTATTTTTAAAGTATTTACAGCTTGAATTGCATCACCTTGAGAATTAATAATAATATTTCCTCCATTAATTGTAATAGAACCTTCACTCTCAGTATCATCAGAATCAGGTTCTGATTTAATTCCATCATTTTCACTTGTTATTGTTAAATTACCATCATTTATTATTATAGAACCATCTGAAGCTAATCCATTATTTGCAGCTTCAATTATAATATTTCCATTATTTATTGTTATTGATGCGGTTGATCCTCCTTTTATTCCATTTTTACAGGAAGTTCCAATTGCATTTAATGTTCCTGTTCCTTCTATTATTAAACTACTCCCACTTTTTATTTTAATTGCTGCTCCTTCAAAATTATCATCAGTTGATTCATTATCAAGATCTTCTAAATCTGTTATTGTTGATGTTCCTTCTAATTGAATTGTAACTGATGTTGATTTTTTTAAAACAATTGGAGCTGTTGTTGAACAAGAAAGAGTTAATGAATTTAATATTAAAATTACATCTGTTGTTGATTTTTTTATTTCTATATTACATTCTGTACATGATCCATTTAATATGTATGTTCCTGAACTACTTATTGTTAATGTTGTATCTGAAATTGAATAACCATCTCCTGACACTGTTTCTGTGATTGAACCTTCTGAAAATGTTAATGTTGGATTATCTGTTGTTGTACGTAAATTTGATTGATTTGTTATTATTGAAAGAAATATGCTTATTAGGAATAATTTTTTGATGAATAATGAAAATAGATTGAAAAGTTGATTTTTCATCTTTTATATTTATTTTTTTATTTTCTTGATAATATATACCAAATTTATTTTATTTTTTTTAAAATTATGTATATTAATTTCTATTAACTACAAAATATCAGAAATTAATTTTAAAATTTTTTGTTTTTAAGATAAATTTGAAAAAATAAATATATTTAAATAAAAAAATTTTGATATATTCAATTTTAAAATTCTTTATTGCTTTCTTTCAGAGTAATTACTAATATTAAATATTATGTATTAATAAGGAATATTTATTTATTTTCAAAAATAATTTTTTTTGAAAAATAAAATTAAAGGATTAATTAAAGGATTATCATATGTTAGAAATTATAAAATAATAAATAAATAAATAATTATTTATAAAATAAATATGGTTATAAGAAACAATAAATAATTAATCAATAATATTTTTATTAAAATGATTCAATTAAGAATAACTATATTTAATATTTTAATAAATATTTTTTTTTATTTTCTTCATAATTACTTAGTTCTATTATTAAAGTATTATTTTGAAATTGGAGACTTTTATAAAATGATTTGATTAAAAAAGATATTAAATGTTATTTAATCATTTGCTTTTTTGATAAATAATTTAATATTAAAAAGAAAAAATTTTATTTCAGGTATTTAATATTTTTTTTAATTCAATAAAAATAATTTAATTTTAACGCAAATTTAATTAATTTAACTTTTAATAAAATGATAAAATATATCAATTTTTCAAAATAATTGATATTTTCTAATAAAATATTATCAAATGTATTTAAATCTTATAATTATAATAATAATTTAATTAAAAAAGAATATTATAAAAATTTAATTTAATTTGAAAGAAATTCAATTTAAAGATTAAAACTCAAGAAAAAAATTTTTGTTAATATTTAACAATTATCTTCTATTTAAAGAAATACCTTTTCTCTCCTTTGTGTGAATATATGTTTATCTTTTTTATATTAAAAATATGAAAAAATATTATTTTCTTAAAATATCTAAATAATATGAATAAAGATTGATGTGATTTATTTATTTTATTAATTATTAAATTTTTTTGTGAATGAATATTCATAAATTCTCATATATTAAATTCTAAAACAATATATTTTTAAAAACAATAAAAAAATTTTGAATAAATTAAATATTATTTAAGGGAATATTAGTTTCACTTTCTAAAATCATTTTACTATTATCTATTTGCTTTTCTTTATCGTTATTACTTTTTTTACCCTTATAGATCATTTCATTATAGTAAAACACACCAAATGCTAAAACAAGGAAACCAATTAATTGTACAACTTTAAAAGTT
>JAJJKW010000085.1:0-14347 GCA_023805745.1 Isotricha sp. YL-2021b | reverse complement strand
CCCAATCCCCAATCCCCAATAAGATTTTAAAATTATTAAAGCAATATTTCATATTATCTATTTATTTTATAAAAATTTTATTCATTAAAAATAATTGATTTTGAAATTTTTCTCTTTCAATGTTTTATCATTTTTTTTTTACTTTAATAATAACTATTAAATTTTTAATTTAATTAATTTTTTAAAATTATTTTATATTTTTTATGAAAAAATATAATGGATATTTCCAATAAAAATTTTTGTGAATTAAATAACAAATAGATATTAAAGAAATATTACAGTTTTATAAATAATAATGAGAATTAAAATTATAATGATATAAATAATAAGATAATAAAACTTTTAAAATTATGAATAATATTTATACTAAAAATTTATCTGATTATTTAAATTTTAAATTATTTTGAATTTAATTTTAAATTAAAATAAAATATGTTGTAATTATTAAAATATGTATATATTAAATTTTATATGTTTTTAAATATTCTTTTTATTGATTAATTAAAAAATGTTTGTTAAAAATAATTTAAGGGTAATATTGAAGAAATGAAAATATTTCTTTGTATTATTCTATTAATTTATAAATTTTAATATAAAAAATAACCCCATAATTTAATAAAAATTTATTTATATCTTTAAAATACTATTAGAATTAGTCAAATATCATAAAACAACTTTTATTTAAAACAAATAAAATAAAAATAAACAAGTTTTTCTCCAAAAAAAATTTTAAAAAAAAATAGAATTTTTTCAAGAAAAAAAAATTTAATTAAAACATATTTGAAGAAAAGAAATAGAAAAAAAAATCCTTCAAAAATTTATCCCAAAATAAAAATAAACTAAAAATTTTTTGAATGATTAATTTCTTTTAAAACCTATATTAAAAAATAAAAAAATTTAAAAAAATCATAAACACAAAACTCAAATTAAAAAGACAAAATAGAATGAACAATGAAAAAATAATACAATCAAAAATTAATGAAACAAATATAAAAATAAAAAATAAAAATGAATCTAAAACTCAATTTAATACAGGAAGATGGAAAGAAGAAGAACATAAAAAATTTATAGAAGCAATTTTAGAACATGGAAATGAATGGAAAAAAGTTCAAAAAATAATTAAAACAAGATCAAGTACACAAGCAAGATCTCATGCTCAGAAATTTTTTTTAAGAATAAAAAAAAATTTATGTCTAAAGAAATCAAATTATACATTTAATGATAATATTAATGAAAAAAATTCTACTTCTTCTTTAATTAATGATAATGAAAAATTTTCAATTAAATATTTCTTTGATTTATTAAATGGAAATGAAAATAAAGAAAAAGATAAAATAAATAGTGGAAAATTAAGTTTAGAACAAAAAGAAAAATTTTTAAATTTTGTCTCTAAATTTTCTAATTGTGATTTTTATGACAATGGAAGTTATAATAACAGTAATAATAATGTAGAAAAAATACAAGAAAAAAATTCAAAAACGAATTTAATTAAAGAAACTATAACAAATATAGTAAATAATTCAAAAACAAAAAAAATTTTTGAAATTTCGAAAGAAAAATATAGAAAAAAATCATTTAATTCAATGTATAATTTAAAATATAATTATAAAGAATTTTCTGATGATGAATGTACTATTTATAGAGGCCATTCAATGGATAATATTTCTCCTTTAAAAAATAATGAAATTAATTCAACTATTAGTGAAAGTGATAAAAATTATTTTTGTGGAAAAAAAAGAATGAAGGATTATGATCCTTTTATTATTAATTTTGAATTTGATAGTAAAAAAAAAGAAAAAGAATATATTTGGGATTATAATAATAATGAAAAAGAAAATAATTTATTTATTGAAGATAATTATTTAATTGAAAATGAACAAAGAAATAGAAAAGGAAGTGATAATTTTGATAATTTTTTTCATTTGTAATTTTCTCTTCTTAATTTTATTTTAAAATACAAAAATGTAATTTATTAGTATTTATTTTTGAGAAAAGAAAATTATAATAAACATTAATATAAATGAATTTTTTCAATTTATTTAAAAAATAAAATTAAGCATTAAAATTAAATAATATAAAATAAAAAATATTTTAATTTTAATACTTAAGTAATTTTTAATTAAAAAAACCAATAAAAGAGAATGAATAAATCTTTTTTTTATGTTTTATTAATTAATATAATTCCATATGTTATTATCAAAAAGTAAGAATTAAGAATATTTATTTAATATGAATGATAAAAAATTATTATGTTCAAAGAAATATTGAAAATTAATTTTAATAAGTATTTCAAATAAATTTGTCTAAATAATAGTTTTTGAATAATTTTTCAAAGTTAAAAATTTTTAATTTATTTTTTTTTCATAAAAAATGAATTTTAAAATATAAATCTCAAAATTATTTTTTCTTTTTATTCTCATAATTTATTGATAATAGAAAAATTTTATCTTATTTAAATTTTTAACAATAAATAATTAACTTAAAACATATAAAACCTCTTAGTAAAATAAATAAAAAACATTAAAAAAACAAAATATAAAAAATTATATATTTTATCTCCAAAATACAATAGCCTTAATAAATAACTGATTTGAAAAAATAAAATAAAATAACTATTTAAATAATTCTAGAAAAGTGTTTTCAAAATTTCCACAAAAAATGGAGAACTCAAAAATAGAAAAAACTCAAAAAACTATAAGTTCAAATTCAAAAAATTTATTTCAAAAACCTCGAAATTACTTAAAAATGACAAATAGATCATCAATCATTTTTGATGAAGAAGAAAAAAAAAATCCAAAAAATTTTTTTTCAAAAAAATTAAAAGAATCATTAGATAATTTATCATATGAAAAATCAATTTCAATAGAATTAAATGAAGTAGAAAATGATTTTAAAAATTTAAAAATAATAGAAAAACAAAATTTAAATTATTGTATTAAAGATGATGATTTAGAAATGTCATCAATTAATTTAGAATTAAGTAAATTACCATATTATGATCAATATATTAATGATTTATCAGAAGATGATTTTAATGAAACTAATAATAGTAGTTTTATTTATAATATTGAATTTGATATTCCAGATTTTACAAGAGATGAAAAAATAAGGGGAAAAATAATTTCTAATGCTATTGAAATTGAAAAAACTGCAAGAAAATATTTTGATGTTGATTTAAAGTTAATTCCTAATAAAAGGTAATTATTGTTTAAATTTTTTTAATTTTTTTTTTAGAAATTCTATTATTTTATATGATAAGATGAAAAGTTATAAAGAAAATTTTGAAAGAGATTTATTTATACTTAATCTTAAAGTTAATTCAAGTAATCAAATTTTATGTAGCCCTGATGATCTTTCTATGGATATTATCAGTGATTCTACTATTCTGTATGAATATGATAATATGATTATAGATTAATTAAAAATTATTTTGAAAAACTTAGTCTTTATGACAATTAGAGGAAATTTTTTTTCAAAAAAAAATTTAAAATAATTATATTTTGAAAAAAAAATATAATTTTGTAATTGAGAGAGAAGAAATTTAATTTTTATTTTTTTTGAATCTTCTATATGTAAATAGAATAATATTTTTAATATATTTAAATATCAATTTTTTCATTTATTTATAAATATTATTTGACAATAAATATCAAATAAAAAAAAGAAATAAGTATCTTTGAATTACATAAAAAAAAATTATAAAAAAATCCATTATTAATAAATTAAAAAGAATAAAAAAATACAATTAAAAAAAAATGGGATGTTCATGTCAAAAAAATAATACAATAATAAATGAAAAACCAGAAAAAAATTCAGAAGTAACAGAATTAAATTCTCGTAAATTATCATTAAAAAATACAAATTTACAAAGATTAAAAAGTAGATCAGAAGAAGAAGAAATATTAATTTATTCAGAAATGTTAGTTAATGAAAATAAAGGAGATATATTAAAATATTATGTTCCTTTAGAAACAATAGGAGAAGGTTCATTTGGAAAAGTTTATAGAGTAAAACAAAGATCAACAGGAAGAACTTTTGCAATGAAAGTAGTAAATAAAAGAAATAATAGAAATAATAATAAAAATTTCTTTAACGAAATATATATTTTACGTAAATTAGATCATCCAAATATATTAAAAATATATGAATATTTTTCAAATGAACAATTTTGGTATTTTATAATGGAATATGTTTCAGGAGGAGAATTATATGATAAAATATATAATATGCAAAATTATGATGAAAATAAAACTGCAATTATAATGAAACAAATATTTTCCTGTGTTTCTTATTTAAACCAAATGGGAATTGTTCATAGAGATTTAAAACCAGAAAATATGATGATGACAAATAATAATATAAATGATTTAGAAATAAAATTAATTGATTTTGGTACAGCAACTTTTTTAAAAAAAGGATATTTTTTAAATAAAAAAGTTGGAAGTCCTTATTATATTGCTCCTGAAATTTTAAAAGGAAATTATGGTTTTGAATGTGATTTATGGTCTTGTGGAATTATATTATATATATTATTAGTTGGTTATCCTCCTTTTGATGGAAGAAATAATAATGATATTTTTCAAAAAATATTAAAAAATGATTATAAAATTAATGGAGATGATTGGGATAATATAAGTAATGATGCTAAAGATTTATTACAAAAATTACTTGAAAAAAATCCAAAAAAAAGAATTTCAGCACAAGAAGCTTTAAAACATCCTTTTATAATAAAGAATTCTTTAAAAAAAAATAATGATAATAATAATAACAATAATAATAATAATATAAATAAAATATCTCTTAAAAATTGTTTACAAAATTTTTCTTCAAAACAAAAATTACATCAAGCTTCAATAGCATTTATAGTTCATCAAATGTCAAATACAAAAATGATACAAAAATTAACAGAAATATTTAAAGAATTAGATGAAAGTGGAGAAGGATTATTATCAATGGAAGAATTAAAAAAAGGATATAAAAAATTTTTTACAGATAATTTAAATGATAATGAATTTAATGAAATAATGGAAACTATTGATCAAGATAAATCAGGTCAAATTTCTATAGAAGAATTTTTAAGAGCTACAGTCAATTATGAAAATTTAGTTACTGAAAAAAATTTAAAATATGCTTTTGATTATTTTGATAAAGATCATTCTGGTTTTTTATCTCCTGATGAAATAAAAGAAGTTTTAGGTTTAGATGATGATAATGATAATGATAAATTAGTTAATGATATTATTAAAGATGTTGATATTAATGGAGATGGACAAATTAGTTATGAAGAATTTAAAACTATGATGAAAAAAAATCAAGGTTTAATTACAGGCAATTTAAAAAATTAATTTTATCATTGGTTTTATTTATTTTTTTTGTACCTTTTTGTCTGATTATTATAATTTTTTTATTTTGCCTCATTTTTTTTAGCATTTGATAATAAGTATTTTATTTGCAATTTTAAGTTTTTATTAAGGAGGAATATTATTAGTTTTGATTAGTTTATTTTATTTTGATTTTGAATCATTTGTTTTTGTAAATATATTTAATATAAATATTAAGGTATTGTGTTATAAGTTTTATTTAGTAATTTTATATAATTAAATAGAAAATTCATATTTCTATTATTATCTGAATCATACTAATATATAAGAAAAATTGTGTTTTAATTTTTTATTTTTAATTAGATATAATTATTATTTAAATAATAATGTCGAAATAAAATAAAAAATAAAATATTAAATAAAATTTTTGTCTATTAAATCTTCCAAAAACTTGTTGTTATGGTATTTTTTATTTTCAATTTCTTTCATCGTACATTCATAATATTTAGTAAGATCATTATTATTAATATAATAATCACTTAACATTTTCCATAAATCACTTTCTTTTTCATCAATTTTTAAACCTTTTAAACAAAAAATATAAGCATCAGAATAATTTTTTTTATTTAATAATAATTGAGTTAATATTTTTAAACAATTCATATTATAAGGTGCAATTTCAAATAATTTTCTTAATAAATTTTCAGCTTCTAAATTATCACCTTCTATTATTTTTTGTATTGAAGATATGATTAAATCATTTTGTTCTTCTTTTAAAAAATCTTCTTTTGATGTTATTTCAATTAATACTTTTGATAAAGAAGATACATCATAATTATGTAAAAAAAGTAAATAAGTTAACAAATAAAAATTTTTTATAATTTCTATTTGAATATTTAAAAGATAATTTAAAGTATATTCATATATACTTTTACTTTCATTTGAAAAATTTAATTCTTTTCCTTCATGTGATTCAAATCCATCAACTATTAATTTTTCTACTTTTGAATTATCATTTTCATCTGTTTTATTAATTTTACTTGTTTTATTATTTTTTATTTCTTTTATTTGTCTTTTTATTTCTTCATTTAATGTATTTAAAACATCTGTCATTTCCTTTAATATTTTTTCTATTGATGGATTTTCTTTTGATTTATCGTTATTATTTTCTTTTAAAAATAAATATTTATATATTTTTAGATAAAAATATTCAAAATATATTTTATTTAAATAAATTATATTTGCTTTTCCTTGATAATTTTTTAATGTTTGAATACATAATTGAATTCCTTCTTCATATTTCATTTGAGTAATTAAATTAATAATATTTAAAGAAATATATTTTAAATCTTTTTTTGTAAAATCAATATTTTGTAAAGCAATTTCAACTTCTTCAAATTTTTTCATCAAAAAATTTTGAGTAATAATATAATATTTTAAATTTTCATTTTGATAATTTTTAGAAGAAGTTTCAAAATAATATTTTGCTAAATCAAAATTTTTTTTTTTATCTTCATGATTTAAACTAATTTCTCCTAATTTATTATAGCAAAAACCTAAATACATTTGGGCTTTATATTTTAACATTTTATTTGGGCAACCTTCATTTAATCTTTCTAAATTTAAAATAGCTAAATTTTTGGCTTTCATATATTTTTCTTCTTTTATTAATATATGAATATATATAAATAAAACTGATGTTTCAATTTCAAATTGAATTGAATTTTTATCTATTGAATTAATATCTACTTCTATACTAGATAATATTTTATCACATAATATTTTTGCTTTTCTAAAATTTTGATTTTTAAAATAATATTGTATTAAATTAAATAATAAAGATTTATTATCTGGAACATAAGTTAAATGTCTTATTAAAAACATTTTGAATATTTTTGGAAATTTTAATTGTTTATTTAAAATAATATTACATATTTCTGTAAAATTCCAATATAATTTTTCTTTATAATTTTTAATTGAATTTTTTAAAATATCATATGAATTAGTATATAAAAACATATCACTAATAATAAAATCATCAACATTAATATTATTTATTGAAATTAGAGTAGAATCCATATCTTTATGATATTTTTTCATAAAAAAAGAATCAACATTTTTAATAACTAAAATATATAGTTCATCAATATTAGATAAATCTATTTTATTTGAGTTAAGACTAGAATTTTTTAAAGTTATTTTAGAAAAAATATTTGATATATCTGAAATTTCTTTTTTTCCAAATTTAATTAATATTATTAAAACACCTAATAAAGCAAAAATAAACATTTCATTTGAATTAATTTGTTCTGGTAAATCTAATTCAAAACCAATGATTAATAAACTTTTTAATAAATTTCTTAAGAGTAATCTCTCTAAAGTTATATCTTTATAATATTTTAATAAAAGTTCCATTAATAAAGAAATAATACCTTTTGCAAAAGTTGTAAAAATATCATTAAAATGTTCTAAATTTATTTTATGATAATCATCTAATAAAGAAAAATAAAGAATAATAATATTTAAACATTTATTATATTGATAAATTGCATTTGAAATATTTTCTTGATTATAATCAGAAATAAAATTATTACATAAATCAATTGAATATTCTAAATAATGAATACAAGCTAAAGGATTAATTAAAATTTCAGATAAACTTTTATCAAAATAATTTCCATTATTATTTTCGAAAACTTCTAATTGATATTGATAGGATTTACTATATTTATTTCTAAATTCTAATATTTTTTCTCCAAAATTTGAAGATTCAATTTTAAAAAGAATATTTAAATAAGGAGAAAAAATTTCTTCTTCTTTATCAACATTTAAAAAAGAATTTAAATAATTAAAAGCATCATCAGTACCATTTTCATTTTCTATAATTTCTTTTATACTTTTAAATAATAAAATAGTATTTGAAATAATATTATCTAAACTATCATTTTCAATAGTTGTATCAATAAATTTTTTTAAAGACAAAGAAATTTCTGAAAAATTGTTATTTTTTGTTTTATCATATTTAAGAAAAGATTCTTCATTTTTCTTATTTCCTAAACTTTGTAAACTTACTTTTGAAATCATATCAATAACTCCAAAATTTAAAGTTGTAATATTATTTTGAATTGCTTTATATGAATCATTATTAGCTAAGTTTACTAATGAAGGCATATGTTCTATATTTGTTGAAATTTCAAACATTTTTTCAAAAATTTTTTAAAATAATTTTTTTTTTTGATTTAAAATAAATTAAATGAATAACGACTTATAAAAAATTCTATTAATGGATATTGATAGAAGTAAACTTTTACAATTTAAAGAAAAAATCAATAAAGAACATAAATTTAAATTATAAATTTAAAGAAAAATGATTTTAAGAAAATTCTTGATGATTATAAAATTGATAACAATAAATTTTAATGATTGGAAAATTCATAAGAAAAATTTTAAAAATGAAAAAGAAAAAGAAATAGGAAAAGATAATTTAACAAAAGAACAAATTAATATTATATCAAAATTAAATTCTAATTTTCAAAATTTAAAAGGAGTTGAATTATTTACTATTAAAATAAAGAATATATTATTATCTAAAAAAAATGCAAATTTTAGAACAATTGATAAAAAAAACTGTTTATAAAATATTTGAAACAATAAAATCTAATATCAGGAAATATTGATTTAAATGAAATTATCTTTGATTTAAAAAATGATTTATCAAGAATTTCAATTAGAAATGAAAATAAATATATAAATTCATCAGAAAAAGAAAAAAAAATTTGAAAAACAATTGATGTATCTGATAATTTTAATTTAAATTTAATTCAAATCATCAATAAAAACTATAATTTTGGAGTCTAAAAAAAGGTCATTATATTACATTTTTTTTTAATAATATAAATAAACCTTTCTTAATAATATTTTTTAATTATTTAAGTATTGCAATTAAAAAAATAAAAGATGTCTACAATGAAATAAATAATGAAACTAAAGATTATTTATTTTTTTTACCTATTTTGAATATTTTTTTTAAAGAAAATGAAGAAATTTAATTGCAAAAAGAATTTATCTTATAATTTTAGACCTAGACGAGTTTTTTATTTTAACTGAAAGAAATACAAAATTTATAAATTTAGAATTTATTTTATTAATCAAAACAATATATTAAATAATAATATTTAATGTTTTAACTAAAGAAATTGTTTTATTTTATTTATTTGAAAAAAAAATAGACAAAAAAGAAACTTTTTATTTCAATGAAAAAACAAAAAAAGAAATTACAGAACCTTTCAAAAAAAATATATACAAATTATTTAAATAATTTTAAACATATTTTTTTCATTGAAATTATATTTCAAGAAGTTGATAATAAAAAATATCCTATTACTTTTAATTATAGTTATAATATAAAAGAGAAAAAAAATACAGAAAAACTTTTTAATACAATTAAATGGGATATTGAAAAATATATTAAAAACTTTTTGACATCTTCGTTGAAAAAAAATTAAGAATCAGAAATATAAACTATAAAAGAATATCTGAATTCAAATAAAATGAAAAAAAAATATTTTGTCTATTTTAAATTATTTAGAAAAAATAAACTTGTTTTTATCCTCAAATAAAGAAATTAAAAATTGAATATTATATAATTCCACAAGAAACTGTCAATTTGAGAATTAAACATATTAAATGTTATTTAATAAAATTATTTAAAAATAAAAATTGTCAAAATATATTTGATAATCAAAATGAAGAAATAGATGATATACTAAAAGATATTATTGTAATTTTATTAAATCCAAATTATTTTTTTAAATTGAAAAAATGAAAAAGAAAAAATATTTAAGTTTTTGAAATGTTATTTCTAAATGATATTCATTTTACAATTTTTATTTTTTCAGAAGATTATCTTGACTGTCAAAAAAAAAAATTAAAATATTTAAATTACTAATATTTATTGTTACAAAATCCAAATGAGGATAAAAAAATTAATTTTTTTTATCAACTCATCAGAGCCAAAAAATTTTAATTATTTTTTTATATTATTCAAAGAATATTACTTTTAAATTATTGGAAATTAATTTAGACAATAGTAAAATACTTTCATTTTATAGATTTTGATGAAATTCCTTTAAAAAATTATATAATAAATTTGATATGGATTTGATTGATTATTGCGCATTATAAATGATAATAAAATTGAAAAAGATAATCGAGATTTTGAATATAAAAAGGAAAGAAGAATATTTAAATATGTATTCTGAATCGAAATATATGGAAATATTTCTAATAATAAATTATTTACAATTATCAATTTATATATTTATATAAAAAAAAATATGCCTTTTATCAAAGAAAATACTTTTAATAAATTAGAAAGTAATAGTACTAAATTTATAATATATTTAACTTTTCAAGACATTTTAAAAAGTGAAATAAAAATTGATAATTTAATTGCAAAATGGGAAAAAAAGGAAAAAAAATATAAAAATAATTTTAAGCAAAATATTTAACTGAATTAAAAACAAGAAAATTATCATTAAATATTCAAAATGTTCAACTTATCCAAATAAATATTTTTTCAAATAATTCTTTTTTTGTTTGTCTAGAATGTAAAAATAATTTTCAAATGTGTAATATTTGCTATCTTTCTAAATAAGAAAATTTACATGAACATATAATCATATTTATTTATTTATAAATATAATAAACATTTAAAAACAAATTATTTTATTGATATAATGAAAAATTTAAAAAAAGAATTTTAGAAAAAATAATGAATATTTATGTTCTTTTTGTAATAAATTAATAGATAATGATAATTGGTTGAATGTTATAATTTCTCATATAAAAAACAATAAAGAATTTTTAAATAAAGAAAACTTTAAAATAATTTTCATATGTGAAGAATTTTTCGAAGAAAATAATAATTATGAAAAATATAAAAATGAAATTGAATTAACTAATCAAAATTTCTTAATAATGAAAAAATATCAATCAAAAATATAAATTAAACATATATTAAAAAAAATAATACAGAAATTTAAATTAAATAGCAATAATTATTTTAATTTTTTATCAATTTTTTCAAAACAAATAAAAATTCCAATAAAACCAAGAATAATAAAAAAACCAAGAAAGATGAAGATACAAAAAATTAAAGTTCCTCTACTAGGTTTGATTCCAATATTATATAAAAAATCTTCAATAAAATAACCACTTTTCCAAGGAAGAGTATTATTTTCTAATTTTTCAATAATTAAATTTATTTTTAAAGGATCTTTATAATTATCTATATAAAATTTTCCTATTTCCATATTATAAACAATAATACTTTCATCAATATTTTCTTTTATTTTAAAAAAAGAAATTAAGTCTAAATCATTTTGAATATCTACATAACCAAAAATAATATTTCTTTTTTTCATTAAAATATTTTGAATCATACTTTTTATTTTTTGTATATTTCTAATAGAATTTTTGTCTAAAGTAAAAATAAACATAGTTTTTTTTAATCTAAAATATTTTTCAACATATTTATGATTAATATGTAAAAAAAGAGGATATTGATTTTCTTCTATAAAATTAATAATATCAGAACATTTAGAAATATTTTTATTAATAAAAAAATCTTTATAATTAACTCCAGTCATTAGAATAGATGGAAATTTCATATTTAAATCATTTTTAAATATATTATCATAAATAAAACTAAAATAAAATCTAGGTAAATATTCTGGTAAATGTGCAATATTATTATAACAAGATAACAAATTTTTATTATTTTCATCATCATTTTTTTTCAAAATTAAAGTAAAAGATACATCACCATAATTTTTAGAAAATTTATTTAATTCTTTCATTGATTTAATTTTCATTATTGCTTTTTCTTTAAGAGAAAAAGATATTTTATCAATATATTCTAAAACATCATCTAAATCAAAATTGAAAGGAAGAAAAAAAGTTTCTTTAAATAAAGGAGGAGAATAAATATAAACTTGAATAGTAGGAAAAGAAGTAATATTAAAATTTTGACAAATTTCTTTTTGAATATTACAATGTATTATATAAATATTTGTTGAATTATTTACGAAATCATAAGATGATGCATTATGAAAAGTTGATATTATTTTTCCACAATTAAAACAAAATGTTGATGAAAATACTAATATAATATTTTTTGGTTGTTTAAATATTTTTGGTATATCAGATAATGATTTTAAATATTTTATAAAAGTTTTGTTTATTTTATGTGGAAATTCACGGATTTTTAAATTTTTTTCATATTCTAAAGGAGATATTATTTTTATTAATAAGAAAAAGATGATAAATTTATTTATGAACATATTTTAAAAATAAATAATTTTTTTTAAAGGAAAATAATATAATTATATATAATAATAAAGAAAAAAATAAATTTTATTCTAGTTATCTTTCAGAAATTCTTCAAATTTTGTTTTTAGATATGAAATATTATTATTTGAAATCTTTTTTGTAAAATAATTTGATTTTTCATTTTGAAAATCATTATGTAATTGATTTATATTGAAATAATATTTTTTATTTTTTCCAGTTAAAAAAAATGTAATATTATTTTCAATTTGCTCTTTATTTGAATGTTCCATTAATAGAATTAATAAATTTTTATCAGATTGCTCTTCTAAAATACTTTTATTATCTTCATAATTAAATTTAGTTATAAAATTTGCACAATTTTGAAGAAAATTGGAAAAATTTAATTTTTTGTCCATTAAATCTTTTATTTGTTCTTTTTCTAAACTATATAATATTCCATTAATTAAATAAGAATTATAATCAATTTCTCCTATTTTAATTTCATTTATGTTTTCATATTCTTTTATATATTTATGATTACTTAATTGATAAATATATTCTAAAAAAAATTTGATAAAATCCCTAGTTTTTAATCTAAATATATTTTTATGTAGATAATTTAATTTTTCATATGTTTCTTTTTTTAATTTGTTTAATTCTTCATTATATAATAAAGATTGTTGATTTAATTGATTTGAAAAATCCTCTTTTAATTTTAATTCAGACATTTCTCTTAAAAATCTTTCATGTTCTATTTGTAAATTTAAATATTGAATTTCTTTATTAAAATATTCAAAATATTTTTCTAATTTATCTTTGGATATTTTTTCTTCTTCTTTTAAATTATTTTTAATATCATCATTATTTAAAGAAATTTCATTTTTTGAATTTATTTTATTATTTATTTCTTCTTTGATAGTGTCAAATAATTTATCACAAATTTCTTTCATAAAAGGATTAGGAATTTTATCTTCTATTTCAATATTATAATTATCTAAAATAAATTTTGAAAAATTATTTTTAAAAGAATCTTTTTTAAATATCATTTCAAATAATTCAAATTTTTTTTCAAAATTATTTTCACTTATTAAATCTATGATATCAAAATATTTTTTTATAGTTTTATTTAATTTTTCATTTTCTTTTATTAAGTTATATTCTTTTTTACAATTATCAACAAATTTCTCATAATTTTCTTTATTTGATAAACTTTCAGAAGATAATATCTCAATTAAATTTTGAAATTTCATTATTAAAGGAAAATTAATTTTTTCTTCAAATTCAAAAATTAAATTTTTACTGATTTTAATTATAAAATAATCATTTTTATAATTTAATTTTCCTTCATCATTAAAATATTTTTCATATTGAATTAAATTATTTTCTAAATTTTTATTAATTTCACTTTCGTTGACATCTTTATCAACATCAGTATTATATAAAAATTTATTATTTCCAAAATAATAATTTCCTAAATAAACTCTACAAATCTTCATATATATAATTTTATAATTTAATTTAATATTTTCCAAAATTTTTTCTTCTTCACTTTTATTGTCCATCATAAAATTAAAAAATTTAAATAAATATTTTTAAATTATATAATAATTTTTTTAATTCAAAAATAAAGTTTTTCCAGATTATTGATAATTTTGAATATTGGGGATTGGGGATTGGGGATTGGGGATTGGGGA